>LPNX010911628.1:0-34843 GCA_001517045.1 Pseudotsuga menziesii | reverse complement strand
TCATCTTTTCTTCCTTCCTTCTTTCTTTCGCATCTCCTTTCTCTTCATTTTCCTTAAATCCTTTTCATACTTAAGTAGAATTATAAGTGAATTATGCTTCCCTATCTCTAGGCCCATCATCCCGCCAATACTCACCTATCGCTCGTCCCTAGCCATGCAAATACTATTCCTACATTTGTTCACTTGTGTCGACTTTGGTTTGAAAATCTTGTAATATTTTGTTACTCTCTCTACTTCCTGTCACACTTCTTCCTTTTCCTTCTTCATTTGCTCCACAAGGTCATAACTGATATGTTTTGGCATTACCTTTTCCATCGACTCTACTGCTTCTTGCACCTTTGGATGTACAGGATGAATGATGCTTGTAACTCTTTCAGCTTCAAACTATAGATCTTCAATCTTATTTGTGTGTTGTGGTTGTTGCGTGCGCAACACTATGACCTATTGTTGCAATTTTTTCATCTATGTTTCCTTTATCCATTTTTTCTACTAAAAGAAAATTTTCCATTGCACTTTTCATCAGGTTCACATTTGATTCAATAGTACACAACTTCTCTATGACTTTCTCTAACTCTACGTCTTCCATCAAATATTCCCAAGCCTAAGAGACTTGGTCAACAAATTTAGCACATACTGCCTCCGCCTCTTCAATCTTCTGTGCATCTTCCACTACTGCTACTTCGATTCTCTCTTCTATTGGATATACTTATTGTTTCAGAGAAGTAGGAAGGACGAGATGGAAAATCTCATCAACATCATTGATTGCCAAAGCTGAAGATAGGATTTGAAGTGCATGTCGAGGATTTTATATTGTTTCCTCTTCCCTTCCACAGGAAGAGAATGTTTCTCAAATTCTTCTTCATTCACAATGCAACTTAGTGTCCAAGCATATTCTCTGTTATAATGCTTGTAAAATATGCCATCTCATCAATGTATTTTGGTTCTTTGACGATGAAATCAACCATTTCATCAACATCCTCTGCTTTTTCAATGAAGAAATATTCCATCTTGTCGATGTATTACCTTCCATCATTGGAATATGATAACACATCTTTTACGTGAAAACATCATCACCGAGTATGTCCTGAGATTCTTGTCAAGATGATGATGATGACAGTGGTCAATTTCTATGTTTTTTGTTATCTGAACACTAGTTCGGATTGATGGGCTCTAGTAATTAATGTTGTGTACTCTGGAGAATTGTTCCATAGTTCTATCCAACATATTTGGTGGGATTTCCTTTGGCCCTCGAATTCCAACCGCTTCTTCTTCATTCTTTCTTAGCAATGCTGAGACAATTTTACTTTTCTAGGAACCAAAATGCTTCCTTATTGTCGACCCTCATACGATGGTTCATATCCATAGCTCAGGGAGGACTGGAACTAGCTCATCCTCCAATCCCATCGCTTTTTGCAGTGTAACATATCCGGCAACATTTCCTTCGACCATCACAAATTCAGTCACGGATTCTGTGCAGGAAATGGCATTGACACTCATAGTAACCATACTCCTGTAACAATTTACTTTGGCTTTGGGTGTTGCAGGTAGCAGTTCCTTATTGCAGTGTATCAAGCTCAGTTAAAAGTGAGGGGGAATGGGGAAAATACCTACTCACTCATTATGTCATATCTTCACATGTGCAACCATCGAGTGGAATAATGACAACATAATCCATCACGTGGGTCACCTTACCGATTTATCATATAGACGCTGCCAAATGACCCGCCCCCTTTTGTTGTGACATAATTATAATTATGAGTGAAGTGACATTAAAAATACGTTTCTATATTCTCTCATATTTTTTGATTTAATGCACTCCATTTTTCTTATCGAAAATGAATGACATCTAGCTGTCATAATCACATTGTCTATATTTCTTATGACAATGTTGCAATCATTGCAACCTATTTTCTTCCCTTCTTTTCTAGAGCACCTTTCCTACAACAATGGCACAGTCCTTGCAACCAATTTTCCACCTTCAACAGGGTTCCTTTCTTGTGACAAACCAAGTGGTTTCTCTTATAATTTTGACTTTCTCTAGATGCTAAGTCTATGAAACTTCACTTCTTGCTGCAGTAGACTAGCATCTTACGACCATAAGATTTGGCTCATTGTCCTTTATTTTCTCTCTTTTATTTTTATTTTCTTTCCTCTTTCTCTTTCTCTTTTCTCTTTTCTCTTTTCTCTTTTTTTTTATGCGACCAAGTTGCAACTATCGTAATATGGTTTCATTCAACTACCATTGACCAGTCCTCTAACTTATGTTCCATCTAAATTTTGTAGTTTCATTTCTCTTCCATCAGTGATCTCTTTGACAATGTATGGTCTTAACCAATGATTTTTTTACTTTTTTGGGTGCTTGAAGAATTTATTATCATACATAAGAACAATACCTTCGACTTGAAACTTATTGTTCTTAATGTGTCGATCATGCCATACATTTTGTCTTTTATTTTCAACGTTTTGATGAAACCTTGTGACAAAATGTCTTTCTTCCAACTATATTAGTTGAATAAACCTGTCTTCGACAGCATCCACATCTATCATTTTGGTGACCGCAACAATTCTTAGATTAGGTACAATGTACTCTATAGGAATGATAGCTTCTTTCCCATCGACCAACTGAAATGGAGTATGCCCTGTCAACTTCTTACACATTGTGCGATATGCCCATAATACTGCGGAAATTTTTTGGTCCTAGTCATCTCTTCCGAAATTACAAACCTTTGTCAATGCATTTTCCATAATTGTGTTGAATGCTTTGACAAATCCATTTTCCTAAGGATGATATGGCATTGTCCTTCTATGATGTATCTGAAATTCCTCTATCAATTCTTTAATCAACTTATTAACAAAATGCGTACCTTGATCGTTGATTAAAATATTTGGGCACCCGAATCTTGTCACAACATTTTCAAAGAGGAACTTCATGGAAGTACAATATTTTACTAGCACTACTTCATCCAATCTGGTTAGGTAATCAGTCATGGTGATAATATATCGTGCTCCAGTGCGCTTCCCTACCGAACTGATAGGTCCTAGAAAATCAACGATGCATTTATCAAATGCTTGCAATGTTAACTATGGTACTAATATAATTTCATCTCTTCGGGAAGGAATTCAAGTCATTTGTTAAATATCACAGATGCAACAATAATCCTGGTAACCTGCATGCATGGTGGGCCACCATAATCCTTCTTGCAAGATCTTGTGCACCGTAGCTTTTCCTGCATAGTGTCCTCTGGTGAAATCAACATGTGCTTCATTTAATATGATTGGGTGCTCATGTTCCAAAATGAAGCACCAAAGTATCTCATTAGGACCCATCTTATACAAGTGTCCAACGATCAATTGGAAATATGCAACACACACAATCAACTGCTTCTTCTACGCAGTGGTAAATTAAACTAGTGCATAACCCATACTTGAAAATTGTATTATATCCTAGTATTGATCATCAAACATGGTTATCACAAATAATTCCGCATCAGGAAGATTATCTTCTATACTAGTAGGTTCTTATCCACTTTTGATCCTTGAAATATGGCCTAGCCCCAAATTCAAACGACTAGGTTTAACAATTATCTCAAAATCAAATTTTTGGAAGAGGAGAAACCACCAATAGATCTTCCTCCCCAAGACTGGCTTATTGACCAAGTATTTCAATGCAGAATGGTGGTGTACATATTGAAATTTCCTCCTAGTAAATAGTGTTTGAATTTATGCAATTCATATAGCATCATTGTCCCTTCTCTTTCCATAGTGGTATAATTCTTCTCTACAGTTGATAAATTTCTGATAGAGAAGGAAATCGAATGATCAATCGATCATTCACTAGGTTGTGTCAGTACCACGCTGAGTGGAACTATTTTTCCTAGTCTGGAAACACAAGTATTGGAGTAGTAGCGATATTGTTCTTCTTCTTGTCCATAATCTCTTGGAAGTCCTCTATCCATTGAAACTTAGTATATTTTTTCAACAGTTTTTCCATCGGAATAGTCACCTCCGCATATCCTTTGATAAACTTCCTATAGTATCCAGTGTGACCTAATGTTGCTCTTAACTGTTTAACTGTAGTAGGTGGTGGTAGGTCAAGGATGATCACAATTTTGGTGACAAACCTATGTTGACAAACCACATGGCCCAATAGAGCTCCAAAAGGTGTGAAAAAGATAAATTTCTTCAAATTCAGGAAATTTGATACTGGCAACAACGTTTTGACATCATTCTCAGGCTCTCTATATGGCCTTCGATGAGCACAAATATTGTCCAATAATTGAAGTAGACTTCAAGAAATTTTTGTATAAAATATTTAAAGGAAGCTACTACGATTATAGAAAATATTGTAGACGCGTTATTCAGTCCAAAGGGAATTACTGTATACTGGAAACATCCCCACTCTGTCACAAAGGTAGTCTTGAGTCAATCCTCCTTTGCAATCCTAATCTGATGGTAACTAGAAAAACCATCAGTGAAAGAGTACATTTATTTCCCTCTGACAGTCTCAATTACCTCATCTATAAATGGAGTCAGAAACAGATCATGTAAACAAGCATCATTCAACTTTATCAAGTCGACACAAATTCTTACTTCACCTAAGGTATTCTTGTCCTATACTACAATTGGGATACTGTCTTGTCGGGATATTGACATTAGAGCCCAAATCTAATATGATATATCCATATGATAAACTCATATTTGTGCATTCATTCGCAATTCACAACAAGTTTTTAATATTTTCCCGGAATTGTTAACACTCATTTTGAGTTGCGTGTTTTCCATAGTTTCTTATCTGAGTGTTGTCAATTCTGCGACAACATCTCTATCATGGATTAGTGCTAAACAACTTTTGAAAAATTCTTTGAGCTTACTAACCTTTTTCATTGGCTGCTTCTTGAGTAATTTCTTGAATTTTTTGGGCATCACCTTTACTTGTCCAGATGTTGATGCTTGATTGGTATATACAAATTATGGTCACACATATAAGAATATTTCTTTCTCCTTCTAAAGGTTTAATGGAGCTTTATTTTTTGCCGTTGGTTGCACCTGCGGTTATCCATGCTTTACATTTTGGTATGCTACTATCGCAACAATTCCTCTTGTAATGAAAACAATATTTGGTTCTATTGGATCGACAAAAATAATCTGTATGTTTTGGATGGGGTTTGAGTTCATATTTTGCACGGGTTTGGGATTTCACACAGTTCGAGCCTGCCATTTCACAATCAATTGCGGACACTGTTCGACAGTATGATTAAATGATTTACAATATGTACATGTCTTCGGATGACTTGCACAATATCATGCAAAGTGTACTAGTTGTCCACAGTTATAACATATGACTTAGCCTCTTCCTATACCAAATCCTCCTCCTCCTTTTTGTTTTCCTCGGCCTCAAAAATTGCCAACCCTCCTTGGCTGAGGGTATTGTCTTTGTGGTGGATGCTGATTCTGTTGATATTGTGGCTGAGGATATTGTGGTTATTGAAATTGTGCTAGTGGATATTAAGAAGGATGATTCTAAGGTTTGGTTATTTTACATTGCATCTCCTCATCATTCTTCATCAGGTAGGTATCCACCATCTTATCTTGCAATAAATGAAAAGCTCTACAATCCTTCTCATTGTGTCCTATTGATTTACAAAATTTACAGTACAGACTAGATGGTGTACTTACAATATTTTGTAAATGAAAACACTCTTCTGACATAAGGCCTCTAGTCTGACATATTCTACACCAAGGAATCCCTTGAATGTTTATCGGGTTTGGCGCTCCTGCTGCAACATAATTCATGAGCTGTTAGCGGGAATATTTCACATTCTGTGGACAGTAAGGTGTTCCACTAGTTTGAATGGTTTAGATCCAGAACAAATGAAGGACAGAGGTTGAAGACCCTCCCTGGATGTCGTAGATACCTGGAATGTGATGCTTCGATAGTAACCCTGTGTACCTACAATCAGCTTAAACACGCAAACACATCAAAGTTGCCAGAATATAATCTACTGATCCATGTTAGTGACTAAGGAATCTAACAACATACATGTGAAATCAAACAACAACAATAATGTGTGGCGGAAATCAACTTGTATTAAGATAAAAATGGAGAAGTTTACAACCAAGCCTTAGTGTTGACATGCATCTCCATGAAACCAAGCACTCTCATCCCTATAAGCTCTGACTCTAGCTCTCTACGCTCTCCAATGGATTGGGCCAAGTAACCAATCCAACAATATAACAATACCTTAAGAGTTCTCCCCCTCAACCATGGATATGAGCTTGTATTTATAAGGCTCAATGGATAGGGATGGTTGAGAGATTAGTGGATGAGGTGGCCTCTAAGGTCCTATCATGAGGGATCTCAAGCTCAACTGACCCACAATGATAGGGATAAGGGAGGACATGAGACTCATCATCTAGAAGCCTCGATAAACTTCTCTTTTTTCCTTTTTACCCAGGGTACCACATTTCTCCTTCAATGATAGAGCGGTTCTGGTAAGAAACACTTATGGACTAAGGGTCATAAGAGGTGGCACCACTTGTGGACAACAAGGGATAGGTGGTGCGAACAAGGTACCATTCTTGGACAACAGGGAAAGCACGGTACTGAGCATTTTCATGTGAATGATTGACAAATGGTATGAATTTCCACTCCAAGTGCTGGGATTCAGGGCAAGTAGGTATGTCAAAGGTCTTATCACATGATGGTGACATGATTTTGGTATAACAGGATTCCCCCCAAAGCATGAGTCTTAGAGGGATACGATAAATGAGATATTTGAGAGAACAAGTCGTCACTATGAGGTGAAAATGTCGGCTCGATCGGAGCATGTTGTAAAGTAGGCATCTGTAGTACATCATTATGTTGACTCATAGACATAAGTAACCAAACTCATGGCTGCAGACCAATACAAGGCAGATATCCATGGGAGGAATAAACAAGCATGGCTACTAGAATACAGCGTAGATCCATGTGATAGAGGAATCAAACTTGGACATAGCTACCAGACATACAACGTAGATCTATGTCATACAAACACAAATTTGAGCATAGCCACGACCATACAAATGTGGATCCATGCTAGATATACAAAACTCTATCACAACCTGGGGAAAAGCAATGAGCACTTTAAACAAGTAACCAGGGTCTTCATCTTGTCTTCCACAAAGTACGATTCTATCCATGTGATTACAATGATATGAAGTAGAACATGGTAGAAATAACTTGATTACCGACCAATGATGTGAACCATTAACAAGTGAGAGGGATATCACCATTAATGTCAATGATTCCCAAGGAACTCTAGTACAATCTACTGAGTGTGAATAGATGTCCTGATGTCGAACACCTAGTCGATTCTATCGATCAAAGGTCAATGATGTGAACCTATGTCGAGAGCAAGAGAATCTATCATTAAGACATACATATCTCAAGGTACTAAATATTGTTTCTAAGAATATTTCCCAGATGATGAGTTGATGTCGATGGGAAAAGTCTCCTTGAAGGAGGGCATGATGAGTCCCACATCGATGACACGAAACTCAGAACATAGTTCTGGAATGATGTGAATGTAGTAACCATATGATTGACTCAAAGATAGTGACACAAAGACTGTGTAGACTACAGAGGTAAAACTTCTTCAAATCCCCTTTGAACATTGGGAAGCACGACAAAAAGACTTGGCAGCATGAATAAATGGGACAAACACACAATGCGACAGTGGACAATGCATTCTTTTGAAAGACTCAAAGGAGTGACATGACTCGTGAAAGTGGATCATTGCGGGGATCAGTTGAATACCAAATTGACTGACATGATGTGGAGATAAGTGCCATGTTCAAAGGTAACAACAAACAACTGCCATTATTTACAAAATGATTCCCTTCCCATTTCCCCCATCATGATCGATGAGTGCCTCTTTTCGGTTTTACGAGTTCAAAGAGGGTAACAAACACTCGATATAGCTTGTCAGAAGACAAGTCCAGACTCATATGTTTTAAGAACCTGAGAGAGGAGGGGTTCGTTCCCAAAATGGGTCTCTCAATGTTTAATTTAACAAGTCCACTAAAAGAAAACTTGGTATTGTTCATGTTTAGAGAGTCTGGACGAATACAAAAGAAGACTCCAAAGAGGTCCTTTTTCGTATGATTTAGTCTCTAAGGCTTGAAAAAGTGTAAAATCATACCTTAGAGAACTCTTCTAGTCATGATTGGCTGGAGTGTTCCTTTTTCGTAAATAGTCCTATCTGAACCGAAAAAAGGATAACCTACCGTCAGACGGACGACTCTTCAAATACTTTAATGAGCATGAAGAAGACAGGATCGCTTGATGATATTTTCATATTTAGGGAGTGTGAAAAGAGTTTAAAGAGAAATCCATGAGGTTTCTTTACACAATGTCATATTTTACGAGCCTGGAAAGAATCAGAAACATACTCGACAATCTTTTTGTGTTTAAGGAGCTTGAAAAAGAGGTGAAAAGAAGACTCCATGACGCTTCTTTACACATTGTCAATTTTTTACGAGCCTGGAAAGAAACTGAAATGGACTCGGACCTTTGATACTAGGTTTAAAGAGCGTGATCAAAGAGTCATAATGAACACTCATTGACCTTTTTCGTTTTATGAAAGTGCGAAAAAGACATAAACAAAATTCCAAAGCTTCTTACTATAGTTCTCTTATCTTGCAATCGACTTAGAAACAAGTGTTAAATGCATTTATAACTAGCATTAAGGGATTATGAGAGATAAAATTTGACTAAAATATGATTTTATATCAAAACTATAGTATGTCAAACCCAAAAATGCCTATATAAGTAATGTAAATAGTAAAAAATCAAATCATCTCACTATTTACCCACAGCGGAGAGCACTTGGAGAATTTTCTTAGCCAGATCTTCTGCAGCTGATATCGGGAGTTTCCACCGTCTATTTTGAGCATTGTCAGTTACAGGTAATAACTAGCACCCTATTCTTTCATTTCATAGTGTTTACTTTGAGTTTTGGTGGGGTTTTGGGCTCATATGGCAAGCCCTAAAACCTTAAAAGAAGGCACCGCAGATATCCCTTGTGGGATACACAGTACAACCTGAGAACCGCACCTATAACATAGTTGACAGGAAGTGCCACTACCTATCTCCAATGGTGCATAGGTGGTGCCAGCCGTGGAGAATTTAAACTCGTAGCATGAGCAATAATAAGTCATTCTTTTGATTTTTAATGATTAGGAATGATTCTAATGCATATTATGATTGTTTTTGACAGGTCTTGGTTGCTCAAAACATGGTGATATGGAAAGAAAGAACACATGACAATGATGATTCCTTTGTAGAGAGAAACGTGGGTTGCTTTGCTGCATTACAGGACTGTGGGCTCCTAAAGTTCTTCTGGACCCCAAGCATGGTGTCACATGAGCAATTATTAGAACACATACTACGGATGTGGATCCAGCGCAGCAGTATTTCAAGGTGGGGGCCCATATTCTTACAGTGGAAGTAGAGGATATCTACTTCTTGACTGGTCTCTCAAGACAGGGTGCCCCCATCTCACTGACAGGTTCCTATGGAGGGGATATTACCACTCGAGAGCTTATAGATTGTCACTGTGCTCCAGGGATGAGCACATCGGGGAAGAATATCCCCATCAGAGCACTGACGGATGAGCCCCTACGGACCATCCTATTTACTATGTAGAGGGTGGCCATGAGTCAGGGTGTGCACTAGGCTTCTAGGGCACACATGCTGTATGCCATAGAGGCCATGGCACCCACGGTGTTCAACTAGGAGAAAGCCATGCTTCCAATATTCAAAGATCATCTGACTAAGTTTCGGTAGGGAGAGCTAAAGTAGTTTGGATTTGGCTCCATTTTATCCTGCTTCTTCTTCGAGCGGTTTCCACAGATGAGACCTCAGGTGGTCTTCTTGAGTCTGAGAGCACGGGACCGCTGTATGCTAAGGTGGGTTCAGGTCATGGCTCGTATAGGAGTAGGTAGGGGAAGGGTGAAGTTCGGTGATCCATTCTTCAGATGGCTCCAAGATCAAATCCTCATGGTTGAGGATTATTCTTATGCAGGTACGGAATTCACCAAAGATCCTAACCTACCACTGCCACCTGGTGAACAGTGGGGTGACATCGATAAGAAGCAAGAAACCTTAAAATGGATGAATTTTTTTTTATGTTTCTTGATGTTTTATATTTTTTATGTTAAGTGATGAGACTTGTATATTCTCATGCAGATGTTGGAGTAGCATGACCTGGAGGAGCATCTCCATTGGATAGGCGAGCTGGAGCCCGCTTTGTACCACAGGGTGATGATATCACCGGGGAGCTGGAGGAAAACCTATAGAGGTTGACCTTGGATATCCTAGATGCTAACATTGATGACCTCCCGATGAGATATCAGAGTACCAGGTCGATTCAGTAGGCTGCTACGTAGAGTAGCTCGAGCAGTGATGTACTATCATGAGCACCACTAGTGTATGAGATATGTACTGAAAGATGACAGCTTCAGGATTTTGTATGATGATTTTACCTAAAATCCTGTGTGCTTCAGATGAGGTCTCGGGACCTATCTTTTGTAAATTTTTTCATATATATATATATATACAGAATTTTACACGGTGTTTATATGTTTCAAATGGAAAATGCATTTTCTATGAGTTTTATGTGTCTTTGAATGTTTACTTACAATGTACCATGTTTGATTTTGATGTCATGAATGGGAAATATTCCAATCTAGGATGTAATTAACTAATGAGTCAGTAACTGCATTATGTTCCCTAGGGACATGCCTATAGGTAATGGTTTCAAATGATCTTTCTAGCAAACGTACTCTTTGGAAGAGGCGGAGGAGCACCGGGTTTCTAATGGTGTAAACATGGTTTAAATGACAAACCATGAGTTGTGAGTCCATCAAGACTACTAAATCACAAACATATTGGGAGGCAGCTTTAGTCAGAATATTGATGACTGCTTCATACTCAGCGATGTTATTAGTAGCGGGACCTATACAAACAGCTCCTGAACTGACCAAATATTCAGCTGGGGAATAGAGGACCCAAGCAACCGAGGCGAGATTCAAGGTGTGGCGAAAAGCACCATCAACGAAGCCATGGAAAGCCATCTGCATGACCAAAACATGGTATAAACAAATGCAGACACTAAACTCAAAACCATCTTGAAAATACTAAAAGCACACTGAAAGTCAATCAATATACATATATATAAGATACTATCCAAGAAATACCTAGGCATAGTACCTTTTCAGGTACAACCCATTGCGAGGTTTCCTCAAAGGGATTCCATCATAATCAATGAGCTCATAAGCTCCTTTCTCTAACACCTTAGAAATAACAAAATTTCCATACCACATGGACTTGAACTTACCCTTCCCTAGTTTGTCATATCTCTGATCATAAGTCAAGACTAGGTCACCCTTGTTAAAGACACGAGGTTGGATGGATTTATCATACTACGCATTGATGCATTTCTTATGTGCCTCATTAGCCAAGGCAGCATCTCTCCGAGTCTCGTCAAGGTTACTCAAGTACAAAAATATTTCTTCCTCCGTGGAAGTGTCTGGGATAAGTTCGACGACAAGTTGTAAGGATGGAATTTGACATTGAATTGGTAAGACAGCTTCAAGTCCATAGACAAGATGGAATGCTGTGAAAGCAGTGGTTTTTTTCATAGAATTCCAATAATCCCATAGAGCGGAGAAAGGAACGTGGTGCCAGTTGGATTTATGATCTCCAACCATCTGACGAAGCATAGTTTTCAAAACTTTGTTAATTGACTCTACCTGACCATTAGCTTGTGGATAATACGGTGTAGAGTTTTCATGGAAAAAACCTAGCTTGACACTCAGTTCCTCCATCATCTGATTATGGAAATGGGATCCGTGATGAGTAATGATGGACTGCAGAACTCCAAATCTAGCTATGATATGGTTGAACAAGAAGAGAGTGGTAGTCTTACCATCTTCTACATATGTAGGAATGGCCTCATCCCATTTTGTGAAATAATCAATGGCTATGATGATGTAACCATGCCCCTTGGCTAAGGTAGGCTTACAATGCATGAAGTCAATCCCCCATTTGGTGAATGGTCCAACGGCAATGACAGGGTGTAGCAGAGCAGTATGGGTGCGCTTTTCAGGATAAAAGTGTTGACAAGGTGGGCATTTCTTAACAGCCTCGTGACAGTATTTGAAGACAGAAGGCCAGAAATAGCCAGCATGAAGGATTTTCTGGGCTGTAGCCATCTCAGATAAGTGACCGCCACATGCTCCAAAGTGGCAATCATTTAACACATGTTCAACCTCCTCATGGGTGAGGCATCGCCGAAGAATTGAGTCAATCCCACGTCTATAGTACTTCACGTGGTGATGGATATGGTGGCGATCATCATGGGATAAATGCGACTAAAATCATTGTATTTGGCGATAAATAAGAAAATCTCCATACCAAGGATCGATAGTGCTAATCAGGAACATGAATTCATCCAGAAATGATTCACTGGGCTCAGATTTAGTCGAAGCACAAGGAAGATCACACATAAGCTTGACAAAGACCAAGGATTTCTTTGATGTGGATTTGACAAATTCCAGATCAAACTCCTGAAGTATGAATATCCAACAGGAGTACTTGCCCCTGAGCACCTGACGAGTCAGGATGTAATACATCGGGTTCTGGTATGCCAATACAGTGGTAGTTCAGAGCAGAATGTAGTGACGAAACTTTTGTATAGCAATGACCGTGGCCAATGCTAACTTTTCCACACGTGAATATCAAGTTTAAGAATCCATGATATTCTTACTGGAATAATAAATCACGTGCTCCTGACCATGGAGATTTTCCTGCACTAAAACCATGGTGATGGTAGTAGCGAAGGAAACAATATACAAGAGAAAGTCCTTTGAATAATTCGAGGGGTGTTTCACGGGTGAATGAGTCAGAGCGTGCTTAATATTATCAAAGGCACGTTGGGCTTAGTCATCCCAGAAGAATGGAGTGTTCTTCTTGAGGAGACGCATATAACTGTGAGTTTTCTTTTCAAAATTGCACACGAAATGGTGGAGAAAGTTTGCCTTCCCTTGCAAACTTTGGATTTCAAGGAGATTAGTTGGGGCTGGTAGATCTAGAATAGTGGAAATCTTTAAAGTATCAATCCGGATGCCATCCTTGGATACCACAAATCCTAGCAGACATCCCATCTCAATGCAAAAAACACATTTATGCGGATTGAGCCGTTTATTATAATGACGACATCTCAGGAATATGTCTTTAAGATGACCAGGGTGGTCCTCCTGTCGTTGTGAATGAGCAGGGAGGTCATCAAGGTACAGTTGAACAATATGTTTAATATCATGAAATGCATAGGACATCGCATGCTGGAACATGGCTCCAACATTTTTCAAGACAAAAGGTAACTTCTTATATGCAAAGGTTCCCCATGGGAAAATGAATGCTGTCTTATGCTGATCAAAGGGTATTATCTCAGTTTGATTATAGCCAGAGAAGCCATCCATGAATGAAAAGATGACACTTTCAGCATAGTTGTTGATAATCTAATCGATGTGCAGGGTAGGAAAGTTGTCCTTGGGACAAGGTTTATTTAAATTCTTAAAGTTGATACAGACTCTAATGGCGCCCTGCTTTTTATTGACAAGGAAAACATTCGATACCCATTCCATTAGGGGTACATGATAAATAAAACTAGCTTTGAGAAGTTTCTCAATTTCAACTTTAATAGCTGCAGCCTTCCGAGGATGGACTTGCCTTAGTTTTTTTCTTGACAGGTTTAGCTATGGGATAGGTTTTAATCTCATGGACCACAATGGATGTGTCAATCCCTGGCATCTCTTCATAGGACCAGGAAAAAATATCATGAAATTATTTAAAAAGTGCCTTGTATGCTTCAGATTCATCTACCAAGCAATTCTACCCAACATGAACATGCTCGATAGTATCAGGCTTGGATGATATGTCAATTGGATTCATCTAAGTAATGTTGCAAAGGTTTTCTTCAGAATCTGTATATTGCAACAATATAGGACTTTGGGGTATGTTGAAAATATCAGTAGGAAACAAGGATGTAGAATCATGGCTAACCGAACTGGTGTTGGGGAGGAACATGGATCTATGATGGTGATCCTCCCAAATGGGCTCATCCGTATTCATGATCTCCATAATGGACTCATTGGAAGGAAAAGTCTCAGAGAGATAATATAGAACAGGAAGAGAAGGTTCTAACCAGTATGGTAAATGGTAAGGATCCGAAGCCACTAGATGAAGATCATCCATGTGATCATCAAAAAAGGTTTGAATGTTGTCATACATAGCTTCGTGTGGACTCAATGAGGTGGAATCAACAACATTTTTACCCTTAGGCTCATAATCAAATGAGGCAATCATATGGACTTTTATGGTATCCGTGCTAGGAGGAGTGGATGGAAAAATCCCCATAAGGGATGAATCCTTCAACATGCCTACCCCAATCGACTGGTAAGGAGGAGGGGACTGGCCTAACATGGGGATGTAATTAGCCATGGAGGTAGTAACATCTGGCATACAAAAATCAAGCTGATCAATAATAACAATTCTCCCTAGATGCAGAAATTGGACTGTTCGAAATACTGTTGAGGTGACAGCAGTCATGGCATAGAACCAATTTCTTCCTAGAAGGAGGTTGTAATCTAAAGGGGCATCTACCACTTTACTTGAATGGAAATGGTATTTCCCCCCAGCTCAACCGCTAGGGCTGATATGAGACCATGGGGTTGGAAACACCATCTATCAAAGGCCTTGAGGGTCGTAGGTGATGTTACAAGATCGAGAGAGCCAAGAGCCTTCCAACGAGTTAGAGACAAAACTGAGGTCGAAGCTCCTTCATTTAGTACCGTTTGAGAAACTTTCTTTCCCACTACTTTCATAATGATCTGAAAAGAAAGTTTATGCGGTAATCTAGGCTTATAGTTCTCAACATTGAAATGAATCAAGTTAGTGTTATCCGGGTCTAAAGCTCCTAATGTTGTCAACAAGTTTTTGCGCTGTGTAGGAAAACTTTGGAGTACTTCTAAGGTGGACATTGCACAAGGTTCCTGAGTGAGATATTCAACCACATTATAAAATTGAGCAGCTCGGGCATTGGGATTAAAGACAACCTTCCGAAGAGTACTCTTAGGTGGACACAAAATCATGTCGAGAGTAGGCTTCTCGATAGATAAGGGGACAATAGACAAGGATTCCAGAGAACTAGTAGAGGGAGTTTTCCCTGAAGAAGAATGATCTTCTTTCTTATCTGCAGGTTTGTCATAATTCTAACTTTGAGTTTGCAAGTTGATGGTGTTTGAGGAAATCATATGAATGTCCTTTGATGAACTAGAGTTACCCTGATTAGACATGTGGTCTATCAGTTGTTGTTGAGAGGGAAAAGGATTCGTAAGTACTACAGGTGCGGAATTGGACTTCAGAAACTGGGAGATTTTGTCCCGACGAGGACACTCCTTTGAAAAATGGTCACCCCCGCATAGCACAAAAGGATATTTTGCCTTCCTTTTCCCTTTATCGTTATCACTATTGGTTGGTCTTGGAGTCTCCTGTTGGTTTCCAAGTTTTTTATTTCTATTTTTACCTTTCTTTTTATTATTACCCGAGGTTTGAGTACTTTGAATAGAGTTGACCTCGGTGAAAAATTTAGGATTCAAAGGAGTAGGGGTGGCAGTTTGGGGTTGCTTGGCAGGTTTCACTACAGATGGGGACTATATTGAACCAACAATCCCATCAATAGGTACTTTTGTTTGTGGCTTGGCGGGATTGGTGCTGGGGCGAGGAGCTTGAGGAATCAGGTCATAAAGAGTTCCAGACTAGGAATAAACCAAGTCTAGGTACCGAGCTCAATTAATAGCCTGCTCTTCAGTACTGGCACTGCCCATAGACACATCTTAGGAAATAGGAGGCAACAAGGATTTGGTAAACCAATTAGCTAATAACTGATCCAGAATAGGGGCCTTAATAAGCCTTCTCTGCCTTCTCCACTCATGAATGTGATCGGATATGTGGGTGGAGGTGTTCTGCAGTAGAGAAGTTAAAAGATCAGCGCCCGTTTCATAACGAATAGGGAGCTGAAAGTGTGTAAGAAACACAGTTTCCAATGAGCCAAAATCCACAAACAAATGTTGTGGGAGTTCAATGTACCACTTCGCGGCTGTATCGGTCAAAGTTTGCTGAAAGAGTCGTAACCGAACGGAGTCATCCATGAGGAAGTTTGAAGAACACCACAAATGGAATGTCATAACATGGTTCTTCAGATCATCTCCCTGCTTCCCATTGAATTTTGGAATATCTAATGGTAACTTTACCGAAATGGGAGGCCACGAGGGATTGTGTCAAATGGGGTCATTAATCAACTTGGACAAGTTAGGAAAGTACAAAGTTACTAGGAAAGGAAACTGTCATTTGGGTTGCACATACTGGTAATATTGATATGGCATATAAGTACCAGTAGGACCATAAGTTAACTAAAAAATAGGTTTCTATGATGAAGAACTAATGAAAAATCCACCCGCAGGGGGCTGATTTCCAGGATCAGGACCGCTAGGACCACTAGGGCCTCCCGGAGGAGGACCACCAAGACCACCAAGACCACCAGACCCTCCAGAGCCACCAGGAGGTAAACCTCCAGATCCTCCCAAGCCACTAGGCAGAGGGCCACCAGACCTCCAGAGCCATAAGGAGGAAAGCCACCAGGCCCCCCAGGACCACTAGGACCATTAGGACCAAAAGGAGGAAATTTTCCAGATCCTCCAGGACCATTAGGACCCCAAGGGGGAGGACCTCCATAAGGTGATCCTTTGGTACCTCCCGTAGTATGTATAGCTATCCCTCCCATAGCTGGCATGTAAGACCAGTTGGGTTTCCCCCATGGCATAAAAGTGTTACTAGGGTATGGAATTCTAGCATAAGGCATTCCTATAGGATTGGGTGGATGATTACCTATAGGTATTTGATAACCATAACCTCCAGAAGTTTGAACGGCTATAGGTTGTGCCCCTAAGGGCTGACCTGAACTGGATGGGGGATTAACCACATTAGTATGGGTGGGAGGGACATAAACTGTAGATGGTTCTATGTTAGAGGTCTACCCTTGACTGGGTACAATTTCGGTGCCAGATAACGTAGGTCATGCCGGGGGTTGCCCCCCGGCACTAAAAGGTACTGACAAAAAGGGAAGTGAAGGTTGGGCCCCAAGTGCAGAAGACCCAGGAGGATTAGGAATAGGCATAACATGAGAGGCGATAGGGGTGGTAATTTGACCTGGGTTATGTGGTGTTACTGCACGATCTATAATCGGTTCAATGGGTCTCATAGAATCGACAAGTGAATGATATCCCACAAGAACAGATGTGGAACGTGATGGTGTCGAGCCTAATAGTTCATCTATTTGCTTGTCAATCTCATGTGGAAGGAGAATGGCATCACAGTATTTCCTACGTTCTTATTCATCTTCAGAAGAGTTTAAATGGGTGCCAAATGAGGCAATGGCCTGTCCTATAGAGGTATCCCAAAATGGAGCATTGGGACCATAATCTGGACGGGTTGTATCATCAACATGACCTTCTATGGGAGAATGGAATGAGGTATTTCCCTGATAAGGTTTTTAGACCAAGGGAGGCAAGTGTGAAGAATATGGTACTCCACTTTTTGCAACCACATTATCTCCCACTTGGGAGGTGGTAGCAGCTCCTTGGTCGATAGCTTCCATTGGATTTTCTCTTGAACTAGGAGTAAAATTAGGTGGCAAGCCCCGTACTCTTCTGGACTGTCTTAACTCAATCAGTCTGTACAGTTCCTATATAACCTAGGGTCTGAAAATATAGAAAAAACACCAAAAAAAATTTCCCTACACAAGCTATAGGTCAAAACAAGCACACTTAAAATGATAGGAGGAGTTCAAAAATTCAGGTCTCTCACTAGGATTGTCAAGAAGGTGCCACTCACGATATACCTTGAGGGTACATGCATAGTAATCTCCCCAAATGTTGTTTTTGATGTATGGCTCCAAGCAAGATGGCCAAAGGGATTTTCTCAGATGGATAGGGTATCCTAGTGGGGTCTCCCGATATACTCAAGGTACGTGGGAGCTCGAATCGGTAGTAGTGTTGTCTAATGCATAACCGTACACAAGGAGCCTTCTGATATACAATCAAGTACATGAATTACCTTTCTATATACCTCAAGGGTACGTGAAAGGCCGTTCGATATACCGATGGTACATGGAAGAACCACACGAGTCTCGGGATGTAATGCGGACACATAACGACAACTCCTATGCTTAACGACACCCAAACACATCTATAACCTATCACTCCAATTGCTATGTAAATTTTAACCTATAAATATCATTAATTTTAAAGTGGATGGTTAGGTGAATGCATGATGTTTTGACAGAAAAGTAAAACCATGCAGTATGCTTGTGCAAATATTTCACTTTACCGTTCAGTATTCCTACTTACGGGAGGGAAAGAGAGTATTTTCTTTTGTTTCAAAACCAAAAAAGACTTCCAAACAACAGTCTTGAACACAAAATCAAAGATATGCAGTACTTTTCCAAACTAATTTCTCTTTTCTGAAAGCAATAAGAAGGGGAAGAATCTCTTTTCCTAAAAGAAAAACAAAAAGCACACTATATGCAAATGCACTCTATTTTTTCGATTTTCTCAAAACATAAGCAAGTCTAACTTAAAACTACCATATTTTGATTTTGATTGAGATAGTTCTAAATGCATAAGAGATGAAATAACATGAAGATCCTGAAAGCTTGTAAAGCCAATCAGAGAACCAATGTCCAACACTCAATGATGATAACCTAGTCTCAATAAAAAAATTTCTTTTTTAAAGGAAGGAAAAAGAAGTTTACTATGCAAACAAGAAATGAAACCTAGAAGCTAATCTAGTGTTCTTCTTCTAGTATATATAACAAAAATGAAAAGAGATCTTACTAACACCCTAAGCTTTTCAGAAAACAAGAAATCCTTTCCCAAACACAACCAACAAGCATAGAAGCAGATGAACAATAAAAAAGCCTAATCTAGCTTTTGAATTTCTAAATCAAACCAATCTTAAACCATAAAATTTTCAAGCCACAAGCATCAGATTTTGTCACACAAGCCTAACAGTGCAGGACTGAAAGCAACACAACTCAATTTTTTACAAAAAAAATGAGAAAAAAGGGCCTTGGAATGATGCCTACTTGGCACCGCACTTCTCAGGTGTTGACAAGGTGGTTCTATCCTAGCACCGTTTCTCGCCAACGAGATACAGGAGGTGGCACCGCGTGCTGCCCACTCTATTTAGGAGGTGGCACCACTCCTCATACACTGCATAGGCACAATTCCCTGTAGAAGACCAAAACACAAAGATAACGATAGACCAAGTCAGAAAAGGACTAGATCAAGGAAAAAAATACTAGATTGAGTATGGAAACAGAGCATAAAAGGTCGAAATAAATTAGATCTAAACAGATCTGGAAGTTTCAAACCCAAATTGACTAAGTCAGAAAGAAAATCTGACTTAAGAGAGTTGGAGAAAGAGCCTGGATTCGGATAAGAGTTGAGAACTGAGGAAGATCAGAACAATTGATACATATATATAATCCCCAGTGGAGTCACCAGAGTTGTTAGCTGGAATATTTCACCTTCAATGGACAGTAAGGTGTTCCACTGGTATGAATGGTTCAGGTCCAGAACAAATGAAGGACAGAGGTTGAAGACCCTCCCTAGACGCCATAGATACCTGGAATGTGATGCTTCGATAGTAACCCTGTGTACCTGCAATAAGCTTAAACACACAAACACATCAAAGCTTTTAGAATATAATCTGCTGATCCATGTTAGTGACTAAGGAATCTAACAACATACATGTGAAATCAAACAACAACAATAATGTGGGATAGAAATCAACTTGCATTAAGATAAAAATGGAGAAGTTTACAACCAAACCTTAGTGTTGACATGCATCTCCATGAAATCAAGCACTCTCATCCCCATAAGCTCCGACTCTAGCTCTCTATGCTCTCCAATGGCTTGGGACAAGTAATCAATCCAACATCATAACAATACCTTAAGAGTTCTCCCCCTCAACCATGGATATGAGCTTGTATTTATAAGTCTCAATGGATAGGGATGGTTGAGAGATTAGTGGATGAGGTGGCCTCTAAGATCCTAGGATGAGGGATCTCAAGCTCAACTGACCCACAATGATAGGGATAAGGGAGGACACGAGGGTCATCATCTAGAAGCCTCAAGAAACTTCTCTTTTTCCCTTTTTACATAGGGTACCGCATTTCTCCTTCAATGACAGAGCGGTTCTGGTAAGAAACACTTATGGACTAAGGGTCATAAGCGGTGGCATCGCTTGTGGACAACAAGGGATAGGCGATGTGAACAAGGTATCGCTCCTGGACAACAGGGAAAGCGTAGTGCTAAGAATTTTCATGTGAAAGATTGACACATGGTATGAATTTCCACTCCAAGTGCTGGGATTCAGGGAAAGTAGGTATGTCAAAGGTCTTATCACATGATGGTGACAGGATTTTGGTATAACATGAGTGTCAGACAATTATATTTGTGGTGTCTATATGTTATACATATTGTACACGATAGCTCTTCCTGAAATTCCTTACCTTTCTTGATGTCTTGGAGCTGCATCATAAGATTGGCTAATTGCGACTGAATCTGCATCATCTTATGCCAGTTTCTTCAATCGACGAGGATTCTAGTTTCATTTCTATTTCTAGAGTTTATGTCTATGACACAATATTCAGTTGCATCAATGTGATCCAAATGTGCAGTAACAAGGAGACAATGAACCATTCCTTGTGTTGTACATCTAACATCTAGAACTTTACTTTGGCCATTAATGTATTGAATCTCTAGTCAAATTCCAAAACAGACTTTGTAGGTAGCTTCTTGATTTCTTTAATCTCTGTAATGCACTATGACTCAGAATTTGGATTTCTAAACTCATATAGTATTCCAATCTGAATATGTTCAAGCATCTTCTACTCAACTACTACTGCCACTATAGAAAATTTCATGTACCAGTCTAGTGCATGACCTCGCAGAGTCGTGATCATCTGTGCTTTCCTTATGTCCTCATCCTGGACCTGTCACATAGTCCATATGGATTCATAGAGAAACCAATGTTGGTCTGGGTATTCCAACCCTTTTCCATTAAATATTGACAACTTAATGTCTATTCCAACCATTATGTTGGCTCCTGATACACTTGGGAAATTTTTTTGAGTAGTTGAACTCCCTTTTAGACTATTTGTAGTGTTAATACTATTTGTTGCCGCCTTTCACACACTTGGGTCACGTGGCAAAAATCTTCAAGCCACTTGGTGTGTCCTTGGGGGCAAGTCTTGAGTCAAGGTTGTCACCTTGTTCTTGACTCCTCCGTTTAGGCTCAACTCCTAACGGAGCCAAGGGGGGTAGACCCAATTAAGTTACTAAGGATAATTACTTAGTGTGGTGATGTTAAACTGAATGAGCTACTTAGGAGTTTGGAAATTAACTATAGACAATCAAAGATG
Source organism: Pseudotsuga menziesii (assembly GCA_001517045.1). NCBI lineage: Eukaryota > Viridiplantae > Streptophyta > Pinopsida > Pinales > Pinaceae > Pseudotsuga > Pseudotsuga menziesii. The sequence goes on along the minus strand of LPNX010911628.1, from coordinate 13,253 downwards.
ACAAGATGTGAAAATAAACACACGAAAGCACAATGCTGAGACACAATATTTATATAAAGAAAAAAATAACCAGTGCCTTAGAATGGAGTAAAACAATAAAATCAATATAATTGCATGTGCTTGGAGTGAATGTTTTGTGATTTCCTCTTGGTACATTTTAAGTTAAATTTGAAGTGTGAGTTGATTAAAATTAGGCGAAGGGGGGACTCCAGATATACCCGAGAGTACTTGGAGTATGTCCAAAACTAAACCTTCACGGCTACCCGCAAGGAATATGTGGGCTGAAATGGAGTCTCTAGGGCTATTGTTCATAATGCACCCATTAGGGTGTGACAGAGATCAGCGCCCCGAGGTCACTTTTCAGAAGTTCCCGCTTCCTTTGGGTATTTTGCCACCATGATGGTTTGATCTAGGTGTTGGATTTTCACCCGTTGGTTTGTTAATTTGGGAGAGTGAGTCCTAATTATACTAGTCACTAAAGTGCTTTTGATATATCTTGACTGATCAGATGAACCACAGCCAAGTGTAGAGCATACACACCGGAGTCTTGTCAATTTTAGTAAATTTTACAATGGGTGTTCTTGTTTAAAGAAAAACCATCCAAGAATCTCTTTCGATCCAAGTGGATCTCAATCGGGGAATCAAGTAGGGGTTAATTTTAAAATAGCTGAAAAATAAATTATGAAAATAAAATAAATCCACAATTCTAGTTTTCTAATTAGTCCTACCACGAATCTCTTTCCCCTTTCAGGTCAATCGGGAAGTCGTGGGGTAAGCATTACGATTAATTTGAAATATAAAATATGGAATATGAAATTTATAATGAAATAAAGTATACTACCCTGCAGATTAGATCAATACTATTTTGAAAAGAAATAAGCAAAAAGAAACAAAAAGGACACCGACGCAAATCCCCCCAAGGGGGATGGGGAATGGGCTCGAAAGAGCCTATTCAAAAAATATTTTTACTAACAGTGGTTAAATTATCAGAGAAATGATATAATTCCTCTTGATCCTTATATGGAATGAAATTAAAATCTTACAAAGTGCGAAAATTGAAGGCTTTAGTTAAACGGGAGACCCCTGGGGGGATTTGAACGCTCCTGAGGCCACTTCCGAACATAAGATTCCTTTATTTATGTCAAATATTCTAAAAAAATCAATCATATCAGAATTAAATATGCCCAAAATCACTTTGAAAGCACCTTTGGGTCAGCTCACTTTTAACCAAAAAAAGGCAAGCTGAAAACTAGTTAAAAGGGGAAAATAGGAACCAAGGAAAGCAGGCTTTCCTTGGGATATTGAATTTCATTTTGGGAAGCAAATAAGATGTGCAATTTTATTGTAGAATATTAAATTTTATCATGTAGAAAATGAAACTACCTTAACAGCAAGCTACGAATTTTCACTAAAATGCTTGCGAAAATAAGGTAATTTTAGCTAGATCTCTTAAAATTGAACTTTATGTGCAAAAAAAAACTAAGATCTATACTTAGGAAGGGATCTTAATAACTATATATATGTGTATTTTTCTTAATGAGATATATTAGAGTAATAAGAAACCTTAAAAGTAACCAATTTGAAGAGAAATTAAGATTTTGAAGGAGGAAGAGAGAGAAAGAGTGTTTGAAGCCTGGGAATGTTGGGCTTTGGATTCTGATTTGGTGGAACACTGAGGGACTATGTCATTCTTAAGATACCGAAGATGAGGAATATGCAAACCAGCTCAACCTCTTCTACCAGCGAGATCACTTGCAACTTAGAAATCCTTGCACAAACAGATGGTTAAAACATACAATTAAACTTAAAATACATAAAAATCCAATAGATCTGGAACAAGCAGCAGTAAGAGCATAAATCAAACTAGAATAAACTCTTACCCTAACAGGAGGGAGCTTTCTCCTTCAAGGCCAACATTTAACTAGCAAAGCAATGATAAAAAAAAACAGATTATACCTCATAAGCATTTGACAATCAACATCCACACATGAAGAGCATTACACCATAGATATTTCCTCCAAAGCTTCTTTATTCCAGAATGAAAAAACAATACAGTACAAGAGCAACAACACCTCAATCCCAATTCTAACTAGCTTGGAAGAGGAGGTTGTGCCTAGATATATACAAAATACAGGACATCCAGCCCAGAGGGGGCACAAATCCCAAGGAGATAGACCAAATATGCTGGTGGAGAGTCCATCAATGCCTGATCTGTGTCTAACTGAGCCAGATTTGAGTTCCACTGAGTGCAATTGTCAATCGGAGAGCTGATTTGACTGACACCTCAACCTGTTGACTGAAACATCCACCAAAACTCATCCAGATGAGCCAAAACGTGTTTGAGGAGAGAGGGAGGGCGAAATTCCCCATAAAGGATGCTGAAGATCAACTCTAGATCTGATTTGATCACCTCCTTTAGTCAAGGATTTGTCAGATCTAGTCAATCTGCTTCAGATCTGACTGATTTCAATCAAAGCGGCTGAGAATCCATTGATCTATGATTTTGGATTTGCTCCATTATTCATCAATTTATTAATTAAAATAATCAATAATTGATTTTGGGGGCTTTCTGACCTGAGTGATGGAAAATCACTCAAAACTAGGAAATAGCGGGTCCATGGGTTTACATGGTGCTCTTAGCTTGAAAATGAGCACCTACATGACTGAAACTGATTATTTGGCCCACTTTTATTACAAAATCAAATTTTCCAATTAAACTATTGAAAAATAGCCTAAGTTTTAGAAAAATTAAATTTTAATAAAAAACACTGAAAAAACAAAAAAATTGAAAAATTGAAAAACACCTAGGGGGACTTAGACATGTTCATATGACTCGACCATGATGTCTAGCATGCTTATACATTGACACATAGACTCTAATAACCTCAATAGGCCTAAATGCCAAGCCGACCACTCCAACTTTGGAGGTATGGAGTGAAAAACTCAAGAATTATTAGTCGTTTATTCAACAACCAATTATAACCAAGGGAAAAAACACCCTGGGCTGATCGGATTGACAAATAAAGTTTAAGAGACTGAGTCTTTTATAGACACTATCATGCTAGAACATTTATTACAACTCCCCCATGGGGTATGAACATGTGATATAGTACAACAAGCACTTCCCAGAAGTACTTCCAAAGGTCTTCTGAAGTCCGAACAAGTTAACCCTGTCCGGTTCACCGGGCTCACTTGATAAAAAACCACCAAGTACAACTTAGGTGGTTACACTATTTATGTTTACAAGTATACTTAGAGACGAGATCCTAGATACTACCTCTGGCGATGTATCTGTCATTGTAGGAGTTTCATACTCATGCTCTAGTCTTGGAGTTTCTGCTAACTCTTTTGATTCTTCCTCTTCTTCAGATATTGGCTGATATTCTTCTTCTTTGTCGCAAGATCCTTTGTCCAAGTGCGATGCAAGCTTGTAGTCTTCTCCTCTGTTCGTACTACAACTCCCTCTTCCTGTCAAATTATTTCTTCTCTTTCCCGACCGAAATCTTCTTCCACTGCTTAAACAACCATCCTCTATTTTAGTTCTAGTATCTCCAGGGAACATATCACCCTAGTATGTTCCATTATTCACACAATTATGTTGCGACATACTCACCTTTTCATGCAGAACTCCTAGATGTCACATTTGTAGGATTCCTTTTTCACATACAAGAATTTGTATCCATGACTTCAAAGACGACAAACATATTCTGTGATGTCCTTGGATTTTTTTTCTCTCTTCCTCACTATATGAGATTACTGTGTTGACATCAAAATTAGTAACGTATCCCTCCAAAATACTATCTATGTAAAAATCAACAACCCTCGACACAGGGTTTCTTACACTTTTCAGTCGCTGAATCAACTAAGGATTCCACTCCATTAGTTCTCCTCCTTGGAAATTTCATTGATGCTTTTCCAACCTAAACAAACAATCATGCAAAACAACGAGAAATTCAGAAAATAAAATATTGTGGATATCTGTGTAGAGCTATCGACCCAACCACTCTGTTGGATTCAACTGAGATTTTTTACTCTCTTCTCATGAAAACTCTAGCTCTTTTAAATCCACCCAATCTTATATTTTAGGCTTCGTCAGCTGCCACAAGATATCCCTCACTAAAATGATTAGTCCCATCAATGGAACCATTTTTTGGTTTTCTGGCGTCTCTTCGACCCAGGTTCAGTCCCCCCCCTCTTGCACAAAAAAATACCATGATATTGACCCAACAAAGTGTTGGGTGTTATAATGTCTAAATTAATCCACCTATTCTTTAATTATCAACCGAGGTTGGTAAACTTAGAGTTTGCACAAAATATATGCGAAAGTAGAGAGTGTCGTGTAAAATTTTTTAACAAACAAAAGATCGAAAGATCTTTCAAAATGAAAAACTGAGTCAAACTTCCTAAAATTGCAATTAAGGTAACTAAACTGAGATAAAAGATTAACTAAAAAAAAATCTATTTTATAACTTTGGACTGAAAATTATATAATCAACAACTTATTCAAACGGAAAACTAAAGCACAAGGAAGACTTAGCTTATAAGCAACTAGAAAACTTAATAATAAAAAATTAAAAAGAAGCAAGTAGAAAACCTAAATAAAAGAAGCAAGTATAAAACTTAATAAAAAAATATCTTTAGGTTCTGTCCTATAAGTTCTTTCAACAATAACACAATCATAAAAAGACAACCTAAAAACATACTAAGGAATACACTAAATCTCGCATGCAAACAAATAAATCAATTCAAAAGGAATAGACACAAAACCATATAACCATAAGACAAAATCAGAAACAAAACTTAAGAATAACTTAAACGATATTCAAAGTAAAAGAAGTAAGGAAAATGATAAAACTTTAATAAATAATTTAAAACAACTAAACTTTAACTTAAATGTTAAAAAAAAACTATTACTTAACTATTACAGACAAAGCATAATTCAAACATCAACAAAATAGAACTGAAAACAATCTTAAAACACATAAAAAACACTAAAAACATAACTAAAGACTGAATGACAGACTGAACTGTGAGTCTGAAATGGTGGCTAAATAACAGATTGAACAGGTTGTTCGAATGATAGGATGCACAGTAAAAAGGGTAAAAACTAACCTAAATGAACTAATCTTCAGCGGAAGCCATGCAGATGTAATTCTAATGCATTGGAACAGTAAATAAACCTATTTAACAACAAGTTAACCTTAAACTAATTCATAAACAAAAGGAATCATTTGCATATTAAACTAATAAATAAACTAGAAATTAACTTGCATAAATTCAAAATAGGAAAGGAAATAATAGAATTGAATCTATTCTAAATTCATGAAAACAACTTATTCTATATTCTTGAAAACAAAGGCTAAAAGTAATGTTGGAAATGAAAATAACTGGAAACAAAATGACTAAAAGCAAATAACTGAAAACAAGCTATGCACACATCTAACTAATTAACTTTCGAAATAAAACTAATTTAATGTATTGCAGAAAACAAATAAGACAACATTTACTATAATCTAATGGAAACAAACTAGAAATTAAACTAGACTAGCTAAAACAGAAAATAAACTAAGCTAAACAAAGAAAATGAGCCCCTGGTTGATGAGGGTCCCTCTCAGCAATCAGGGGTGATGCCTGGCTAACTTCTACTTAAATGAAATCTTCAACAACAATGCATACAACTCTTTATTCAGATGGTGGAACATAAATACAAAGCTCAAGAGTAAATCACAACAAAAACTCTTCTCCTAAATCTGCTAATTGACTGGTTTTCTAGCTAACTGAGCTCTCTCATAGAGGTTGCTTTATATAATTATTTATAGGGATGACCAAGTTGACCCTTTAGTGGTAGACTGCTCTCTAAATTTAGTCGACTATAATGGAGTTTAACTGATCATAGGCCAACGCATAAACATTTTCCTTCTTCAACGCAAGTTTGGTTCTTTTCACTGGACAACATACACACAGGTTCCTTCTCCAACGTAAACGATCTGCAGAGGTGGCACATGGCTCCTTCTTTAGCATGAACATGAAATGGTGGTGAGACAAAAGAACATACATGGTGGGTCTTCTAGAACACAGGTCGTTCTATTCTTTAAACGCGCATACTGGTGGTAGTTTGGAGTCAAGTAGAGGAGGCCACGAGTGATCCTTCTAGGGTGTGAGTTGAATGCATCAATCTAGCGAATGGATCGTTAATATGGTGGCAAGTGAAGGAGAATGCAAGCTGGTGAATAGTCTAGAACATAGCTTCATCACCCAGACGCATGGATAACAGTTTCTTGGCAGCTGGTTCATGTTTTAAATGGCCAGAATTAATTCTCAGCAGTGCGTAGTCTGATGGGCGATCTAGACGGAGTGATGAACATAAGGCTGGGACGGGAGCTGGATACACTGGGAATTGATATAGGGAAAACAACATGTCTATCTTCCAACGTTCTTGAGGAGTGGAGTCTTCAGCAACAAATTTTGACATCTGGCAAGCCACCAATGAGTTTAACACAACGAGCTGAATGACAAGCTGGACGTCGAGCTAGACATGCTGTGCGAAAAGCAGGATGAATGTGTTTTGCATATTAACTTGGACCAAAAAGATTATAAAACCTGCAAACAATTATACAAAATAATTAATGCATTAATTATACTTTAATAATGTTATTTTTAAGTGATTAAACCATAAAAAATGACAATAATAAAATAATTTTATAAAAACCTTAAAAACACTCAAACCTGAAGTTGAATAATAATTTGCGTGACACAAAACATACAGAAGATGATGAAAAATGTATTTAAATGAATAATTTATCTGCCAAAAATGATAACAAACCGAGGATCAACATTCTCCCAAACTGGAGAAATGTCAGGTCCCACTAAGCAAAAAGAAAGAAAAACAATTTAGGAAGAAGGTGAACTAGCAACTGCCTTCAACTTAGCAGATGAGAAGGTAATTTAAACTTTACTCTGTTAACCTGTAACTTAAAAAAATAACATATCTTTCATGTCACATATTTATATGAAAATTAAAAATGACTTTATTGGATTTTTGAACATTCTTAAATAAACAGTTTTCAAATTTAAAATAATTTTATCATTTATAAGGTTTTGAAATTAATTCAACCATGTCCAAAGTAAAACTTTGGATAGGTTGTACAAAAACATAAATCGCATCTTGAATAGCAAGAATATTAATCATTTTCATGCATGGATAAAAGGATAGGATTATTAATAATAAAATGATATGGAATTAAAAACTATTTGCTTAAAACAAAATTTGGTTAGCAAATTTAATCATAAGTACTATAATATCACCATTTTTCATATCGCTATTTGATATTTCATTTGCCTTCATTCGATTCTTCATATGGTAAGACCATATTGAATTTTGCTGTAAAATCTGCTTCAAGCTATAACCAAATTCCATTGTTTATATTCCTGAAAAATACTTCTCATTTGTTAGAGATAAATAGATTTATCGAAAATAAAAATAAAAAAACTAATTTTTCAAATCAAATCCCTCTTCCCCCAAATGAAAGATATGGTGTGTCCTCAATCCATATAGAGAGAACAAATGATTGTTCTAGAAAAATAGAAAGAATGCGAGCATGCTGTTAATTCGATGTAAGGAAAACTAACTAGTAAATGGAAATGGTTCAAACATGTATATTTATGAAAAATAAAACAGTGCTTAGAAAAACCATGTAAAATGAGAATAATATAATTAAAAGAAAACCATAGGAAAAACTAGCCATCCATGCCTCATTGTAAAGATATCATGTCATCATCAAGTATTTTAAGTGTACCTCGGAGTATGTGAGATTTATAGCTATAGGTCCCATTTCTAAGATAATGATATCTTAGATATATGCAGAATTAAATGGCCGAGGCAAAGTCAACTTAGAGCCATTCTTAAATGACATTATAAACAATTGGCGATGATATAAATTTTTTTCCTATATTATCACTATTTGACGAACTATGTGTATAGTGGTGTAATAACCAGATTTCATTTACCAGATATTTCCCCGCTGCCAGCGGGCCTGTTCAGTACCCTGACAGGTTTATCTTGGTACCATGCAAGCATAGCCTTGCTGCCAGTGAGCCTATTCAGTACCCTGATGGGTTTGCTTTCATTTATCGAGTTTCTTGTTATAAGGTTTTTACTTAGCATTGACTCGCTGTCAGCAGGCCTGTTCAGTACCCCGATGGGTTTTCCTTGTATAATGATATTAAAGATATGGAATCTAATTGGTACTAGAGCGTGTTAAGTCCTGCTAAACACATAATTCAATTTTTTTCAAAATAAAGTTATAAGTAATTTTTTAATTCATAATGTCCAAACTCATAAAACATGTCAAAAGAGAATAACTAAAAATTATTCTTTAACCTAACAGTGCTTCTTCTTTAGAAAGTAAAGTAATGTTCCCCACAGATAAAACTTCCACTTACTTTCGAGTTTTCACCAAAATACACAAGAGACAAGTTTTGATAACAAGTATAGGATGAACTAGTAATCCATAGGTGAAAAATAAAGATGTGAAAAATATGATAATGAAAGTGGGTCTTATCAAGCAACTCTTTAAAGGAATAAATCAGAAATATACATGTCTGAATCAAAATACCAAAAACTATATGAATCGTAATATAATTGGTTAAGTATGATATACAAAGGATTGATATATAAATTTATCCGTAAAAGCTGCAAATTTCGAAAGTACCCCAAAAAAGATTAAAATACCTTATGAGTATTTAGCATACTTCCCTTGTCTAAGTAATATTCCATTAGCTGCTCATAGAGATAATATATTTGTAATCGCTGCAAAACCACTTGTTAGATGATTCAATTTATTCATAAAGACATGAAGGAAAAAGAGTCACATGTAAACAACCTATTAGAAACGACTCTTATTTATTCAAGGAAACAAGCACATATGTACATATATATAAATAAGTGATAATAACCCAAAATATTTGAAGGATCAGGAGGAGGAGGAATAGCTTCCTCTTCAACTAATTCCATTTCATTTTGCTGCAAAATATTTTGTATGAAATCCTATTTAGATTTCAGTTGGTGATAGAGCTTAAGTCTATGTCCATTTACTACAAAATAAATTTATGAGCCATCAATTGTTTTAACTTTTATTGATCCATTGTCGAAAGCTGTAACTACTTCATATGGACCCATTCAATGGGTAGTTAATTTCCCTTTAAAAATTTTAAACCGTGAATCAAACAACAGTGCCCAATCTCCAATATTAAACCTCTTTTGCTTAATAAATTTATCATGCCATGTTTTCGTTGATTCTGTATTAACATTGTTCTTTGAAGTGCATCTTGCCTAATTTCGTCTAACTCATTAATTTGTAATATTCGTTGTTTCTGTGCTTCATCCAAATTCATGCCTAATTGTGTTGCCATACGAAAAGTTTTAACTTGAAACTCAATAGGTAAAAGGACTTGTTTTCCATACACTAACTCATAGGGGGTATGTCCAGTAGTGTTTCTCCATGTTATCCTATAGGCCCATAAAGCCTCGGGAAATCTACCTGCTCAATCCTTATGATGTAAGTGAATGGTCTTAGTTAAGATGGCTTCTAATACCTTATTAGTTGATTCCACCTGACCATTAGCCTGAGGGTGATAAGGTGAATATTTGCAATGTCCGTTGCCATATTTCATAGTAAGTTCTTTCATTAATTTAGAAGTAAACTGATTACCTTTATTTGTGACAATTTCTCTAGGTACACCAAACCGGGTGAATATTTCTTCATATATGAATTCTACCACCGATTTCTATGTGGCTCTAAATAAATCTTTAGCTTCTACCCACTTGGTGACATAGTCTATACAAACTAAGATATATTTATTTCTACGAGACATGGGAGAAATTGGTCCTACAAAATCAAGAGCCCATTTCTCAAAAGGTTCAATCATGACTTGGGGTTGTAAAGGCATTTGATCGAATGATGTAGGTCTACCCATTCTTTGGCAACTATCACATCCTTTAACATATTTGGCAGCATCCTTAAAAATGCTTGGCCAATAATAACCAAAATGTAAGACTTTATATGTTGTCCTCTTATCAGAAAAATGTCCTCCACATGGTCCATCATGGCATGCATGGAAGATGTCTGTCATTTCATCCTCCTGCACACATCATCGAATAATAAGATCACGACCAGTGTGTAAGAGATCGTTATCAACCTAAGAATAAATATAACTCTGAACTACAATACGACGCTTCTCATGTGGAGAAAAATGGTTTGGTATTTTCCCCGTTGATAGATAATTGGAAATAACTACAAACCAAGGGGTTTGAACAGATACAACAAATAGATGTTCATCAGGAAAAGTGTCGTCAACTGGTTTAGTACCGTCTTCATGTTGAATATGGGAAAGGAAATATGCTATGATATTTTCTTTACTAGGTCGATCAATGACAGTAATGTTAAATTCTTGCAATAAAAGAAACCATAGGGTCACTATTCCATTGGTAATTGTTTTATTCATCAGAAATCTAATGGTGGAATGATCGGTATGCACAAAAGCTTCATAAACTGTGATATAATGATGAAATTTATTAATAGAATAAACTACTGCCAAAAATTCCTTTTCGGTAACGGTATAATTTAATTTGGAAGGGGTTAGATTTTTGCTAATAAAGTAGATGGAATAAGGTGCTTGTCCTTCTTTTTTTCCGAGGACTCCTATGTCCGTATTAGAGGCATCAGTAGATATGTGAAAAGGAAGGGACCAATCAGGACCCCTAAGTATTGGTGCCACCGATAGTTTAGCTTTTAAAATTTCAAAAGCATTTTGGCAGGATTCTGTCCATTGGAATTATGAGTCCTTTGTAAGTAACTTAAACAATGGTGCAGCTATTTTAGTAAAATTTTCAATAAAGTGGTGGTAATAGCCTACATGGCCAAGGATGTTTCTTACCTCTTTCTGGGTTTTTGGGGAGGGAATTCCAACTATTAATTTGATCTTAGCAGGGTCTAGCTTAATTGCTAGGGAAGAAATATGGTGTCCTAAAACTATACCTTCTGTCAGTAACATTTTACACTTTTCATCACTAAGGGCTAGGTTTCTCTCTTGACATCAGATCAGAACTTTCTCTAAGCTGCCAGGAGATTCCTGAAAGGTGTTACTATAGGCTGTGAAATCATCCATATATACTTCAACACAGTCACGTATAAGATCGGAGAAAATTCCTAAGACTGCTCGCTGAAAAGTGGCAGGTACGTTACATAAGCCAAATGGAAAGACTCGATAAGAAAATGTTCCCCACGGGCATGTAAAAGTTGTCTTATCCTGATCTTCAGGCTCTATTAGAATTTGATTGTATCCACTATATTCGTCAAGAAAGGAAAACTATTGTTTACCTGACAGAGTATCTAATACTTGATCGATAAAAGGTAAAGGAGAGTAGTCTTTAAGTGTAGCTTTGTTTAACTCTCTAAAATTAACACAAATATTCCATTTCCCTGTAACTTTCTTCGGAACTACTACTAAAGGAGATACCCATTTACTATCGGAAATAGGATAGATAAAACCAGCAGTGAGGAGTTTTTGTAATTCTTCTTTTACTATATCCTTTAGAGTAGGATTCATCCTCCTCTGTGGCTGCCTTACAGGTGATATGCTTGGATTGATATAAATATGGTGAATACAGGTATTAGGGTGTATACCCTTTATATCCGTGTATTCCCATGTGAATGCTACAGCTTGTTTTTGAAGAGCTTTAAGTAGATGTGCTTGTTGGTTTTCACTTAATCCAACGTTTATATGTAAGAATTTTTTCAGGGCCAACCTCACAAGGTATGGTATCTGGTCCTATATGCTCTTCAATTGTGAAGACACATGGTGTTTTTGTAAACATTGAGAGAGCCATATTCTCTTGAAACTCATCTCCAAAAATATGATCGAGTTGAGCAAAGGACTGAGGGAAATCTATACAGGTTGTTGAAGAGACAAACTGGTTTAATACATTCTCAGTGGTATGCTTCTGAAGTGCTAAAGAAAAATCACTAGGAAGGAAGAGATCATCAAAGTATTCATCCCCAAAAGAACAACTTAACCACCATAAATTTTCAGTTATTGGTTGTGCTGAGGTGTATAAAAGAAGTCTTTGTGTGGACAACCCATTGGAAATAGTCATCTCTCCATCCCTACACCCTATAAAAGAATTTTTGGTAGCTAACCATGGTCTTCCCAAGATAATAGGATGTATTTTATAAGGATCCTTTGATTCTATGACCATAAATTTTTCAAGGTATTCCAATGAAGCTACTGATACAACAATGTCATCCAGGACTCCAGCAGGTTTTACCATAGTGCGATCTGCTAGTTCTAGGATGGAAGGGGTAGGTCGAAGAAATTTTCCTAACTGTAAAAATTCTAAAACTGCGGTGGTCATCATGTTAATACACTACTACATTTTGATCCAAAATCCGACGGTTTTTTCCGACGGCGCGTGGATTTTTTCTTTTAACCGTGCCAAAAATCAGAAAGATAATTTTTTTTTTTGAAATGGTGGGGATAAGCGTCGCTTAAGCGACACCTAGGGTTGCAAGCGTCGCTTAAGAGACGGATATCCTCCTAAGCGTCGCTTAAGTGACGGCGGTTAAATTTCCCATTTATTTAATAATTTCTTAAGCGTCGCTTAAGCGACGACGCTTAAAATGCTCGATCATTTAATAATTTGTCGTAATTGGTTAATTATTTAAAATGGAAAGCGACGCTTAAGACATTATCCCACACACATTAAAATGGAAAGCCTAGGTTCATTTTTCATATAAATAGATGTACGGCTAGGTTCATTATCTCACACACTGAGTCTCGCACTTATCTCTTGGACAAGAAGTGCGAAATTCCTAAGGGTTTTTTTTTGGCGTTGCTCTTTTGTGGGGATCTTCCCACTTGGTCTTGTTATTTTGGCGTTGCTCTTTTGTGGGGATCTTCCCACTTGGTATTGTATTTTGGCGTTGCTCTTTTGTGGGGATCTTCCCACTTGGTCTTGGATTTTGGCGTTGCTCTTTTGTGGGGATCTTCCCACTTGGTCTTGGATTTTGGTCAGCTTGCTCTTTGGATTTGGTTCTAACCCTTGTGGAAAAGAAGACTCATCATATACTTGGGTTTGCTCGTAATTTGTTCTTATGGTTTGAGTAATAAAATGCCACGTAACAATGATGTTACAGGTCATCAAGATCCGGCAGAACAAAATCAACAATTGCTTGCTAGGTTGTGGGAGGGAGTGG
>LPNX010911605.1:86756-100124 GCA_001517045.1 Pseudotsuga menziesii | reverse complement strand
GAAACATAATACAACAAATGAGATGCCACAACTACATTAGAAATAAAACAGTTGTAGACACAAAATACCTGGAATAATCATCAACACCATTATGTGCTCCCTCTTTATTGACAATCATGGAGGAATGTTATTGTTGATAACAAAAATAGGCCACATCGTGTAAATGGATTTCATCTGTGAAAACGGATTAACACCATCTGCTGCCAAATAAATTCTAATACTACGTGGTTCTTCTTTAAAGTGAGGCCACTTTTCCTCCATATCTATAAAATTAGAACCATCTATAGGCATTTAGATAACATCATCTTGACTTCTGTTCCTGGCATGGTAATCCATAAATTGCGCTATGTTTTTTCACTTGAATAGTCGTTGCAAATGTGGAATGATGGGAATATAACGAACAACCTTCTGAGTCACCTAAATTTTACTTTATCTATTTGATATCTACTTATATGACATTATAGACATTCTGTTGCAAATTCATGCTGATTATAAAATATAACATGGTCATCGGGGCATGCATGAATTGCTTCATAATGCATTCCAATCTCTTTCATGATGGAAGATAAATCTTGATATGTGCAAGGTAAAATATTTGATGGTGGTAAGAAAAGTTCAGCTATCAAGCTACAACAAAAAAATTAAAAATATAGTTAATGTAATAAATAAATAATATTAACGAAACACACTTTATCCGTACGATGATCAATAATGAGTTAACAATACAATTATTAGAGGAATACAGATAAACTTTATCATGATCTGATATATGTGATGGATTATTTTACATACCTTAGCATCTGTGTGATTTCTATGTTTGAAAGACCATTCATATCCTTCAAGTTCATTATCAACAATACAACATAGAGAATATTTGTTTTGGAGCCTTCATAAAGGGGTTCATATGCCTTATCGAGAAGAGGTATATCGTGAACATCATCAAAGTCATCATCATTTTCATTAGCATTGTCATCGTCATCATCCATTCTAACATTAAATGAATCATGGATCAATGTATTTGTACCATCATCTTCAACTACATTATCAATATGATCATCTTGTTCAATATGATCATTCACTTGTTCTCCATTAAACATAGACGCTCCATGATCTTGATCCAGAACTTGTTCTTAAAGAACTTCCTCTGGACGATATTCCGTAGGGTTTCTTTCCTTTATTAATATATGGAAACATCAATTGAAATACATTAATATAGGAAATATTAAAATAATACATACATTTACCAAATCAAAGAATATAAAAAAATTATAATGCTAAACCTACAAATGGACGATATTCATTCCCCCCCTCAGCGTGTCCATGTTCCCTGCAATGTTTTGTGGCTGTTGAGATCAATACTCTTCTCCTCTTAAATCCCCTGCAGTGAGTGCATGGACAATAACATTTTCCATCACCCCTTCGTTTCGCTGCATCCCATAGTCTAGCAAGAAATTGTTGATTGTTTTCATTTGGATAAGGAATATTTCTATTTAACATATTGTCACAAACTTCGTGAATGAATACTATCGACAATATTAAAAAATAAAGTTCCACGCATCATAATTTTCTCAAACAGAGGTTTGTAGAAGAATAAAAAAATTCCCGCAACTTCCCGTTGAAGAATAACACAATTCCTAAAACCGTCCGTTGAGGAATAAATAATTTCTGCAAACCTTCTGTCGCTTCTATAGCAAACATGTCGAAATGTTAAAAATGTTTTAATTTATAATTGCACAGTCGTCGAATATCTGACGATGTGAACATAGTTACCGTTGGAAATATGAGTCAAACTATTTGAAATATGTCATCATATTATTTCAAAAAATAGCCCAAACACGTCGAAAACCCAACACTCTGTTTTCGGATCTCTGACGACAGCCTCGTCGCATTTTCGACACCATAGTGTCAGATATCCAATGACATAGCTCGTTGCAAATTCAACATGTCTCCGTTGCATAACCGACGACTTTACCTCCATCGAAAAACCTACGCTAACGACGTCGAAAATTTGACGGCGCTAAAATAATTCAAAAGGTACAATACTTTTCATCATTGCATTTCGACACATTCGTATGTTACGTCAGATGTCATCGAATTCTATCATAGGATTTCAGGTTCAAATCTTGTTGTGATAAAAAACCATTGTGATAAAGTGCATGTTGTTGGATGACAAGTCAAGGTAAAATCAACTTTCATAAAGTGCATGTTGTTGGATCTCAAGCCCATCACTTTGCATATTTATGAGTCATAGTACCAGTGCTTAAGAGAATAAAAGTATTTTGAGAGGGAATAAAGCAACATGTTTTCTACTACATAAAAAGCACAACCAACAACTAGGGACTTTCTTTTTCTTGCATGACAATAACTAGCTTCTGAGGAATCTTTTTTTTTCATGAGGACATGCAAAACCTTAAAGTTGGGTATGATTTTCCCCTAAAAAGGCACATTATTTGTCTCATCTAACAAAACATGATAGGTTTAAGAGGAGGAATAAGGAATTAAAATGCACAAATTAATTTAACTTTATGACATTCATCCTAAAATCCAATGCGTGTTTGCTTTAATGAATATATTGGTACTTTCCCTTTCAATTTCCCCTCAACTTTCTTGCACTTGTTGATTTTGCCAAATTCCTTAATTGTCATAAGGAGGCTTTAAAATTCAATTTGGGGTTTGTAAATTTTATCTAAGGTTCTTCATCTTGATTAGAATAAGCTCTATAGATTCATGATTTTATCTCTGTTGTGTTTATTTTCTATAATTAACTTTCCAAAGCCTAGTGTACATTATCCATTTTTTTAGTTAAACTTTGGAAAATTATAGAAAAATAGTTAGAGGTCCTTAGATTGTAAAATTGAGTCCACTGACCTTATTAAATCTTAAATGCAGGTATTTAGCATCAAAATTGATTTTCATTCTTAATCGTATTTTCTAGGAATTATTTAGTGAAAACCTAATAAAATTGTTAACAAATAGTAGAATGCATTTTAAAATGGATTGATTGTGTATTCATGAATATGATGTGTTACTTATGACTCTTTGTAATTCAACACCCTTAATTCTATTTTTTATGAAAAAATAACAATTGTCCTCAATCGGTTTAAATTAGTAAATTTATTAAAAAATGACAATTAAGGAAATCAATTGATGAGTCCAGCATGTTAAAGGTACTAATAAATTTCCACTAATGTAGCTACCCTTTGAAAAAATCCAAATATTTCAAAATTTCATGAATTTCCTGAAATAGCTTGTTACTATAAATGGAAAGAATTAAAAAAAAAGGGAAATAATGATCAACTTGGGATGAAAATTTTATAGTTATCTTTTAAAGGTCCCCATACTCTATGGAAAAAAAATGGCCCAAAAATGATTGATAAAACTCCCAAAAATGACAAAATTTCTATTTCAAGAAGGTCTCAAAAGGGTGGTTTTTAAAATAAAAATATGGGGATGGATAAATGATATTGTCTTGGGAGTATTTGAAACAATGCCAAGACAATATCAAGAATGAAAGAGGTTTGAAACACTTATCAAATTCTATCCATCAACCCTTGGTTCTTAATAGTATAAGTTCTACATAATATCAATGAGCATGCCCTTTCAAATTTCCTTTCTTGAACTGTGACAACTTTCTCAATTCTTTCCACAACAACTTTCTTGAACTGTGACAAATTTCTCAATTCTTGCTGCAACAACGGTGGATTTATCATAGTGTCTCCACAACAATAGTGGATTTCTCACAATCCCACTAAAACAGTAGTGACTTTCTCATAATCTCTCGTCAATGCTGATGAGTTTCTCCAATCTTAAGCGACGTGTTTTAGCGAGTTTGGGGCATTTTTTTTGAGTAAGTAGGAGATTCTATTATGATACAAAAAGTTACAAAGAGGGGATGTTCCAAAGGTCGATAGAGCTTGATCTTCAGCCAAATAAGACCAGGCTTAGAAATGCCTATCTCTTCTAACAAAACCAAGAAAATGACCAGGCTTGGAAATTCTTGTCTCTTATGACTTCCCAAAAATGGTGTCTTACATCACTGAAAAACCTAATAGAAATACAATAGAAATTAACCAAAACAACACTAGGACTTATTACATAGACAACCCAATAGTATACCATACAATTGACGAGAAACATACCATAGAAAAGGAAATATCCATGATCCCTACAATGAACATCACTTCTCAGAGAGACGCCAAGGCCCAAGAACCCCCATAGAGTCCCCCTAGCTTCCAGCCTCGCTGGGTGGATTATGAGATTGATCCTCCCATGGGGGTGGCATGGCGGAAGCTGGAGAGTTAGATGGTGTATTCCCCGGGTTGGGAGATTCTCCATTAGGGTTGAAAATCATATTTTGTGCCAACTGCTCTAGAATTCTAAACCCCGCAGCGCTTTCTTGTTGTCCTCTTCGGATAATTTCCATGGCATTGCGGATGCCTTGAGCAGTAAGAATTTTGGCTTGGATGTCTCTGGCGAGCAGGATGCCCGTCGTCCAGAATGGATTGGGAAGCAGTGGGAATCCCATTAATGCCTCAAACTCCCAGAGGAGATCAATCTCCATGATAGCTATAAATGCCTCAATAGCAGTTGGCGTCTCTACCATGTACTGGTCTCCCCAGTTGAAGGGAGCAGCGGTCGGTATTCCCCTGTCATGGGGAGTCGAATCCTCCTTAGCACTGGGAGAAGCATTGCTAGGATTACCACCCCAATTAGGACCTCTCACTCTGGCTCGAACCCTCTAAAGCCTCGGCATGGTGCATTCACATGGGAAAATAGTGGACAGAAGCAGAATGATGAATAGAAAATTGGATAGGTCCTTAGACTCATCCAGATGCAAATACATAGGGCCATTTGAGGCTGAAGTTTTCCTCCTGCAGCCATCTTCCTTAACTCCCCTCGAGCCTGCCATAATGCCCTTCCACTCTCCACACTCGAGCTAATATCTCACCTTTTCCAAATGATTCGCATCCTTGGGTTTTGTGGAAGGCCAAAGGATATGGGCCTCCATCATAGATATCAATCTATCCAATTCAATGGCAGGTACAGTACCTGCACTTCCTACCTTCCTCATTCCCACGAATTTGGATTTAAGGTGACTCTGCCATCTTATATACAGTCGCTCCCTCCTTCTATACTTGAGATTGCCTTGATTGGTTTCCACGTGATCCGTACCAGGGCCGTGTGTAAGGTGAGAATTATCGTGGGAGTACCACGAGTTAAGGCAGGCATAATCATGGGTTAAGACATCCCTTATCGTATCCTAGCTAGCAACTGGAAACTCACTTGTCTTGCCGAATTTATTGACTAGACATTTGCGGGCCCTCCCTAGATGTCGACACGCTGACTGATTGCCTTCCCTCAAGACGGAGCCATTTGTCATTCACTTGCATAATGCAGTGCGTGTTGCCTCACATCATCATTCACCAGCTTTGAGCAACTATTCCATATTTGATGGGTTTTTCCGCCATCCTCATATTCATTTGCATGGAAATAGAACTCGCTCTCCACCCCTGCATTAGCCATGGAATCCACCACCTTATTCCCTTCTTGCTTAACATGCATTAGCAGAAAGGATTCCTCTCCTATAAGGATATGCCTGAGGACAGTTAACCTGCTCTCCCATCTCCAATTTTTGGAAACTTGGGTCATTAAGGATCCTGCTTGAAGTCTGCGAGCAATGTTAATTATGATCTAACAGTCACCCTCCACCACCAGAGGATTTTTACCCGTTTGCTTTGCCCAATTCAAGTCATTGATTACTCCTTCCAGCTCGGCCATGTTGTTTGTGTTGGTTCCTATGGAACCCCAGAACAGACTGAGGATTCCTCCCTTCGAATTTCTAATGACACCTCTGTATCTGGCAGGCCCTGGGTTGCCTTTGGCCGCTCCATATACGTTGAGTTTGAAGGGCCCCGCTGGGGGAGCAATACAGAAATGTGGGCTGGAGGCATGCACAGGACGCAAATGAGCGATCGAGTTGTTGGGAGGTATTTCTCCTATCCCAAGATCATGTAGAATACTACGTTCATTTCTTTCAGCTAAAAATTCTTCCTGCATCCATGATTGAAGTTATATGGTTTCTTTGATGTGGGTTTCTATAGAATTCCATATTTCTTCGAGTTTCCTAGATTTGTTCTTGAAAGTTTGTTTGTTTCTAGATTTCCAAATTTCCCAAAGTGTGAATCCTGGAAAAAGTTCTGACAAGCGGTTCACAATTTTGTTTTTGAAACTGTTTATGGGCTAGTCAGCAATTGTGATGTCTGGTCATCCCTTGTGCCTATGATATTTTTTGAAGATTGTCACCCCTTTCTCCCATAAGGAGTTAGCAATCCTGCATTCGTCCAGCAGGTGATTTATTGATTCGAAATTCTCTTCGCACATGCAGTAGTGGGACAGTCCATGGAATCCTCTGGCCTGTAGGTTGTCCCAAGTTAGTATGCGGCATTTTATGACCAACCAGCAAAAAACAGAGATTTTGGGTCGCCATCCTCCCTTCCAGATTTTAATCCATTTGGCTTCTGTGGCAATGTTCTGGGTTTTGGTTAGCAATCCTAGGGCTTCTTTTGGATTGAACTTGCCTGAGATTGTATACCCCCATCTAAGCTTGTTAGGAGCCTCGTTCTTGGAGAACCTTTTCTTGTAGAGATCTGATAAGAAACTTTCGATGTCCTTCCCTGATGCTTTGTCATGCCGCCATAGTTTTTCCATCCATCTTCTGAACCTCTGGTCTACATTGTCGTTATCCCAGAACGTTGCCACCTTAGCCATGGAGTTATTTTGGAGGAAGGAGTGTAATAGAGGTGTGTCTTCCCCACAAGAGATAGCAAGTTCCTGGTTCAGAGATTCACTTGCAAATCTTGCATTTTGGTCGTTTCGAACTTCCCAGAAGCTATGTTTTTGAACCAAACCCCTGTTTTCCTGGGCAGTCTTCTAGATGCTAGATCCTGGCAGATTTTCTCTAAATCTTACTAGGGATTATTGTGGCCAGTGTGGTGCATATTTCAAATGCCACAGTTTGGCCCATGGTTCATCTTTATAGTTCACCCATCTCCACCAAATTTTTGCACTCATAACTTTGATGTTATCAAGTGGGTCTCTGAGGCCCAATCCTCCCTTAACCTTCAGGGTGCAGATGGTTTTCCAATCCACCAGAGGACATTTTCTATTTTCTTTCATCCCCCCCCAGAGGAATTTTCTCTGGATATTCCTGATTTGTTTGATGATGGATTTCGGGGCTTCCAGCACTGAGAATAGATAAATGGGCATGGCTTGCAACACCGATTTTACCAAGATTAACTTGCTCAGGAAATTGAGGGCTCTGAAGGTCTAGAGACTTAGATTTTTGTTAATTTTGTCCACTAGTTCTTTCCAAGAGACTTGTTTAATAGCTGATTCTGCCAATGGTGCTCCGAGATACTTAGAGGGAAGGCTGCCTTTCAAATATTCCAGGATCCTGAGGATGTTTCTCTTGGTAATCCTGGGGGTGTTGAAGAAGTAGGCCTGAGATTTCTCCTTGTTAATTTCGAGGCCACTAGATTCCAAAAAGATATTCAAGTAGTCTTTTATTCCCTTGGCTTCATGCATCAAGGATGGGCCCATCAGCATGTTATCGTCCATGAACTGTTGGTGGGTTTGGGGGTCCACCCCTTTTGTTAGGGACAATCCTTGGATTCTATTCTTTGCTCTCCTATTCTTGAGCATCCTACGTAGCGCTTCAGCCACAATTATGAAGAGGAAAGGAGAAAGGGGGTCTCCCTGTCTAATACCTCGGGTTGCATTGAAGGGGCTCGAGGGAGATCCATTAACCAAAATAGAGAAAAAAGCAGAGGAGACCATATTCATAATCCAATTAGACCAATCTTCCACAAATCCAAAATATTTTAAGATTCCAACCAATCATTTCCAATTCAATTTATCGTAAGCTTTGGAGAGGTCAAGTTTTAGAAGCATACCTGGAGTCCTGGTCGCTTTGAGGGAGTGGATAGTTTCATGGACTAGAATTATTCCATCCAGGATCTATCTTCCTTCCACAAACCCAGCTTGCTCCAGAGAAATGATAGGAGGAAGGAGAGGTTTTAGACGATTAGCTATTACCTTGGAGATGATTTTATAGATCACATTTCACAAGGTGATCGGTATTAGTTTGCTAAGGTCTTCGGTTCCACTTTCTTTTGGAATGAGAGCCAGGAAAGTCGAATTGAGAGCTCTGAGAACACTTCCTGATTTCCTGGAGCCCTCCACCAAGGCCACATTTTATTCTTTCAACCATTCCCAGCCGGTGTGGAAAAAGTTTGTGGTGAAGCCATCCGGGCCCGAAGCCTTGTCTTTGGCCATTTGATTAACAACAATTTCTACCTCAACCATCTCGATGGATTTGCCGAGTATTTGGTTATGGTCCTCCGTAATGAGCTTGGAAATGTGGCTAGACACCTCTCTTTGAGATTCCTCCCAGTTTCTTTCTGGTTCCTGAAGGATCTTGGTGAATTAATAGTTTAGGGTGTTCTCTAGATCTTCTTGGGATTCGGTGATGCTTCCGTCCTCCTTCTTCAATTTGTCCATCTTGTTACCCTGCCTATGTTGAATGGTCGCTTTATGGAAAAAACTAGTGTTTCATTCCCCTTCTTGGATCCATTTAATTCTAGACTTTTGGTTCTAGTAGACTTCCTCTTGTCTCTCTCTTTGATTGAATTCCTTCAATAAGGTCTTTTCCTGAAGCCTCAATTCTTCAGTGTAACCGCTGAGCATTACTTGTGACTGGTGTTGCTGGATCTTGATCTCTAATGCCTTCTTTTCTTGGAATAAGTTGTCGAAGGACTCCTTATTCCATTTCTTGATGTGGTCTTTAAGAAGTTTAAGCTTTTGTTGGAATTGAAACATGCAGGTACCCCTAATAGGAGGGGAGCTTTCCCACCATTCTCTGAGTTTCTCCTGAAATTCTGGTTGGAGAAGCCATAATTTCTCAAATCTGAATGGTTTGCGAGGGTTGAATCTGACATTGTCCCATTCCAGACTAATGGGTCAATGGTCCGATCCTGCCACTGGTAGGACGACCACTTTGAGGGTACCCCCGGCCATCATGACTGATTCTAAAAGTAGGAATCTGTCAAGTCTACATGTTATTCCTCTGTCCCCTGTCTGTTTATTGTTCCATGTGAAGATACCATTGGAATTTTTGACATCAATCATGTTTAGATCATTGATGGTGTTATTGAAAAGAGTACTTACAACATTTAAGTTTAAAATACCTCCTTTTTTTTCATTGAGGTTTCTTATCAGGTTAAAGTCACCTTCTATAATCCATGCTTTGTCCTAAACTAAATTTTTTAGGTTTGAGAGTGATTCTAGAAATGTAGGCTTCTGATCCGCCCTCGGGGGATCATAAACATTGGAGATGAATCCTCTTATTCTAGTGCCGAGAATGTGTAATTTAGCTAAGATAGTGCAATTGATTGTAAGAAAACCCAATAAAGACACCATACTAGGGTTCCATAGGATTCCCATACCACCCGCCGCACCTTTCGCATCGATTGCAATCGACTTGCAACCCTTCCACACTTTTTGGGCTATAATTGAAAGATCTTCTTGCGAGAATTTAGTTTCTTGCAGGAAGATTATCCCCAATTTTTCTTTGTCTATTCTTCTTTTAAGAAGGCACTTCTTAAGTGCACTGTTACAGCCTCTGATATTCCAGGTTGTAATCTGCATTAAGAAGGATTCAATTGGAAGGGGAAAAGGTTGCATCTATTGTTGGATACTACCCTGAAGCCACCAGTTGTTCTCCTATTGCTTTGATTCTCTGAACATTGCTCATTCTACCTCTTTTATCTTTCTTTGTATTTTTCCCTTTACCTTCGGCGACTTTGAGAGATTCAGTCACGACTCCTAGGGTGTTCGCATTTTTGGCTTGGATGATAGCTTTCTCTAGAAGAGACATGTACTGTGGGGGGATCATCACTGGATCTTTATCAGAGTAGGATGCTTCCATTCTATCCAGATCTAGGTCCCCTATTTCCATGTCCTTAGACCCAGCTTCCCCCGTTCCTAAATCTTTCTGGGTTTCCTCAGGTTGGTTCTATGGAAGGGTATCCGAGGTAGTTTTCTTAGAGCCATGAATATATTTTGGGGCTGAAATATTATCAGTTCCTTGGGTGTCATTATCCTTCTCCTCTTGCTATTTTCCTATAATTTTTTCCTTCATAGCGTCTATTTGTGCATCGAATGAGTCTTCTATCTGATCTTCCTGGAGGGTCTCGAATCGGTTCTAGGTCTGCACTCTTTTGTGAACTTTCGGACCTGATATATTTAGATTTCCTCTTTTTGTTTTGAATCTTGGTGAATCCCTCCGCATCCTAGAGTTCTTTATCTTTCTTCCCTCCTGGTCTCTTGTTTTGGGGACAGTCTCTGAATAGATGCCCATGTTCATGGAATCTCCTGCATCTGAATGGGATCTTCTCGTATTCTATGGCTTGAAACCATTCCTCATCTTCCCATGTTAACTCTATTCCATCCGGTAAATCTCTTGATATGTCCAGGTACATGCAGGTCCTGGCCTACGAGATGTATTTCCTCTGTCTAGTTTGCTTGGAGACTTTGATGAAGGTCCCCAAGGTGTTCCCTATGTCCATTAATATTTCTTCCTTCCAGTATTCCATTGGGAGAGGATACATTATGATCCATACTGGTGCAATTGTTATATTTTCTTTGTTAGAGTTGAATCTCTCTTTCCAGGGTCTCAAGAAGAGACCTGTCGAGTTGTAGAAGTAGGGACCATTCTTGAAAACTTTTGTTTTGTCCTCTTTATTGAAGAATATAATGGTAAAGAAACCTTTAGCTCCCAGTTGGAGGTCATAGTGTCCTTGGGGTTTCTACGTTGAGTTAATCCACCATACCAGATTCTTCTCTGTGGGCCAGATCCCCACGAATTTTCCTATGAGGGCCCTTTCTTTCATATATTGAATTTCCTCCCTGAATATTTCTTATTTGATCTGTAGACATGGTATCGTTTTGGATTTCGGGACGCATTGTCCTGTCCTTCTTGTACTTGGGTTAGTTGCTTCCTCTTTTCTTGTTCCACTACACCCTTCTCCATCTTTGTCTGTTGTCTGGGCATTGATTACTCCTTTTCCTTTGTCACGTTCTATTCCCAAGAGGTTTGTCTCTACCTCCAAATTTTCATTCCTTCCACGGTCCCTCTCCCCCCGAGAAGGGGCAGGAACCATCTCAAGTGTTACTGTTGAACCACCACCGACCTGCTGAACCACCGAGAAACCCACGTCCTACGATTCACCATACACTTGCAGAGCCATTTTCTCCAGCCAAATTTTTATGTGTTCAGCGAGTTTGGGGCATTGTTGCAGTGTGCTTTTTGTATTTTCAACAAGTGAAGGTTGGGAAACTTCTCAAAATTTTGCTCCAATGGTCAGTGAGAACTGTGAATATTGCCACAATGGTCTATGGGAGGCTCAGTTGATGGAATTTTCCAAACCTTATCCATGGCAATGATGACTTACTCAATTCTTGTTGCAACAATGATGGTTTTTTCAATTGTTGTCGTAGCGTAGGAGAAATTCCTGATTATTTCCATAACAATAAAGACATTTTCAATTCTCGTTTCCATGTCGGTGAACTTCCCAATTATTTCTGAAATAGCAAGGACTATTCAAAATCTCGCTACAACATCGGTTACTTCTCACTTCTTTGTCACAACGTCATTTCATGCTTAGCCATTTTAGAAAAAGGACTTCTTAGACATGCCTCTATGCTCTCCTCAAATTTGTTATCAAATATTCCTTAAATTCTAAGTCTCAAATAAATACCTTACCTAACTTGTACGGAGAAACTAAGGTTTGTAAGACACAAAGGTGGCAAGCACACCAAGAAAATTTCCAAACAACTTTCAAACTTGGCAAGGCAAAGGAAAAATCAGGATTGGTGACAAGGATTGGGGACCATGCATAAAATAATTAGGAGGAATATAAAGGACCTCAAAACTGAAATTTAAGATACTCACTCAATTACCAAATCCAAATCATTGTTCATGTCAAAACAAGTCATCAGAGAAAAACAAAACCACTAAGTCGACATAGTACAAATAACCCGTTCAATAACAAATGTAGCATCGATAAAAATCATGATGAAGCAATTGATGGGCATTTAAGTACTCAAACATAATTTAGATTATTCATCATTCACATATAAATTATATAGGTGACACTCAGAAACCCAAATTTACCAAAATTTAAGATGGGGGGAGGGCTTCCTTTCTATCCCAAGACCAAAAAATCATGGGAAGTAGTTGTGGGCACAATATGTGGATATATTGTCCCATTTGGTGAATTGACAACAAGGTACCCATGTTTTGAACAATTATTTTTGACAAAAAAAACCTTTATGTTATTCTATTTTCTATGAGAAAGGGATCCTTATTGTATTATAGTAAACTAGGATTCTTATTTTATTAGAGTGTATGTTTTAAAAAGTTATGTTGCCAATTAAGTATATCGATGTTTACATTATTACACTTAAAATATGTGTAATCAATTGATATATTTGTTTAAATTACACAATGCAAATATTCCATGATTATATCCAAATTAATTAATTAAATATAAAAATCAATATCAATATTAAAAAAAGAAATTTTTGTTTAAAAATATAAGAAACAAATAGCTACATTTCCATGCTTACAAAAATATTAAATATCATGATGGAAATTGTAACACTGAAACATTGTTGGTGCATTTTCATGATTTGTACACACCTATGAATTTGATCAATGTTACATACAAGTACATTTTAATCATCTATATGCACCACTGCATGTTCAAAATATAAGAATTGGTTCTCATGATATTCTATCAACCACTAGTGTGCCTTACACATGTCTACAAATAGGTGCACCTTACAATTATAACCATATTGATGATCCTTGTATGTATTAGAGAAATAAAAAGAGCACATTGATGACATGTGTAATATGTATTGGTACATGTTTAATTATGAAGCATTGAAGGCTCCTTGTATGTATGAGAGCATTGGTGTGATTTAGCAAATAAAATCATTAATGCATGTAATGCCTGCATTGACACATATTTAATAATGAAGCATAAGTGTTCATACTTATATCAAGCGCATAATTGCTTCTTATCATAACATCAACACCATTACCTTCAAAGTTACAATTATCCAAGTCGTTACCATTATCATGTTGTTGTTGGTATTTCATAGTGTGTAAATAAACACTACATCTTTCTTAATAGAATATAGTGCACCAATGTTTTATATTATATAAGGTGCACCGATGCATGTCTTAAATATGGATGCATTGATGCTCTATTGTGTATGTCAAAAAACTCAAAATAAATCTCC
>LPNX010911605.1:73249-86522 GCA_001517045.1 Pseudotsuga menziesii | reverse complement strand
ATATATATATATATATATATATATATATATATATATGTATGTATGTATGTGTGTATGTATGTATGTATGTATGTATGTATGTATATATGTATATATATATATACATACATATACATACACACACACACACACACACACACACACACACACACACACACACACACACACATATATATATATATATACATATCCCCGGTATTTTAAGTCTAGAAACCCCTACAAGATCTTGTTTTCCTTGTACTTGATCCAAAATATGCATATCAAAGCAAATCAAGAAAGGAATGGAAATATGTCAAGATTTGGTATGAATTATAGATATAACACCAAAAACACCTTAAAACAACCTAGGATAAAAAAAAATTTAAATATTTCAATTCTAACAAGATAAAAAATTTGAAAACATTTTCTCTTAGAGTGCACATGCTACATGGAGTTAAAATCGCATTTTGAAAACATTACTAATACCACTAGTATATATAATATGTTAATCCATGAAAACCAAAGTGATATTGGTGATCTTATTTGGAAGGCATTTGAGCTTAAGAACAACATAATAAAAACTGATAATTAACTTATATGTATTAAGGTCGAATAGATCAAAGTTGGTGTTAATGGGTGGTCACATAATCAATAACATTGTTGATGTATTTGTAACTTTGGAAGATATTATGATGTTTATTATCACTATATGTTGTTGTACCCCCATCGAAGATGTGTTTTCCTCCTTTCGGGATATCATTATTGTGTATGGCCCTTGAGGTACAACCTCTGTTGTAAGTCAGGGCGATAGTCCCTAGTATAACATCATGTAATTTATTTTTGGCGTCTCTCTAGGAGAAGTCCGTCCTTCTATGGTAATAGGTTAGCCCCTGTCATGAATTAGGTCAGTCACTTGAAGAGTATAAATAGGGAGGCACCCTCCCTCATTTATACACACTCACACACACTCAAGTTCACATGAGGAGAGAGAGAGAGAGAGAGTTGTAGAAGACTTCTTCTTATTGGGTTTGTTCATCTTGTGATATAGTCTTTGTGACAGAACTATTATGAGGAATTTTGTCGGGTTTTCTCCTTTATGGTTTCCCATGTGAAAATATTTGTGTCTCATGTATCTTGTTGTACTTTTTATTCTTTCATATAAATATCCTAATCAAGATAATTAGATTAGAAAAAGTAACATGGTATCAGAGCCTCTTTGAATGAAGGCATTGTACAACAACAAAAACTAGGGCTTCCTAGTTCAAAATATTCTCTCCAAGATCATCAAGAAAAGAGGGATAGGATGAATCTCCGTAGAAGGGAGAATATTTTGGTGGAAGCATAATCATATTTGAAGAAGTTTCATTTTTTACCCTAAAAATGGTGCCGGGAGAAACTAGAGCATCAAGTTTTAGAGGCTTCCCACCTCAGTCTTCAGAAAAGGACCTTGCTAAGAAAATATCCTAAAGGAGGCGCATATTTCTGTCCAAAAATAATTCACAAACTCCAATTTTGGAAAATTAGGGTTTCTCTAACAAACTCTAGGTCAGCGAGCTCCAAAACCAGGTTGAACACCTCAAATCAATTAGATCTAACTCTTTGTTATTTCCATTTGAGGTTTTCATTTGAATATGAATCACCATACTCGAATTGAGGAAAATATTAGAGGATGTGATGTGAAAATATGATTCACAACAATATCTAGGAGCTAAAGGAATCCTCACAACTCAAGATATTCACAATTTATGCATAAAAACAATGAAAAGACCAAAATTAACACATAAGAATGGTGTCAATAACTAAGTTTATTATCAATGTCAAATATGTAAATATGAATGGAACATCATTATTATACAATAGGAGAAAACCATGAGCCTTTGGAGGAAAAAATGGATGCATACATGTAGCAAGCTTAGATTGGACCTCAAAACCCCCCTAGGTGGACTAATGAGCTCCCTAACCACCTCAAACGGTCATGAATTACTATGGGAACGTGGATGGAGCATGAAAGGACATAAATTAATGTAGGGTAGGAGTGGTGGAGTGCATGGGTGATTGGGAGTGGCTCTAGGAATAAAACCGTGTCCAAAAGAGAAAAAAACACCCAAATACCATGCATAGGCACCTTTGGTCAACCAGTTTCCCTATTTTATGGAGTGGGAGATAACCAAGGACTAAAAAAATCATACATTAGGGTGAATGTGTAACCATAATGATCAAATGTGGGACCATGGGTACATTAATGAATCCAAAACACCTAAAGGACCTTGCTTGACCAAGACAATTTAGTTTTGGACCATATATCATAAGTACAAAACAAATGAAAAAGTTTCCTAGGTGTATGTGACCATGGTACTAGGTGGTATAATGCTCTAATAGATTATAAATTCTAAGCATGGAAGTACATAATCTCCCATATCCTTTAATATAATGATTTGGATCATTAGATCAGTGGAGAAGTTCCCGAGCTAGAGGGAGATGAGGCTAAGGTTACTCATAAGAAGAACTTGGTTAAGGATAATATAATCATTATAGATTCTATTAAGTATCATCTCATCCACCATGTGTCATCCTTCAAGACACCGAAGGAAGTATTTGATTCTTTCACAAAGATGTTGGAAGGAAATAACATCCATCAGAAGATGACATTAACGAACCAGTTGAAGAATGTGAAGATATAGAACTCAGAGAATATACAGTCCTACTTCACAAGGGTTTCTCAAATCAAAGAAAAACTTGAAACAGTTGGAAAGATTGTAGAAGAAGGAGAGATTGTGATGACTACCTTGAATTCCCTCCTAATATCATGGGATTCATTCATTCAAGGGATATGTGAAAGAAGGAAGTTGATACCTTTCATCCGACTCTGATAAGAATGAACGCAAGAATATCCTCAGCTCATAACAAGAGGAGAGAAGATGGGAGCAACTCAAGATCAATATCTCACAACCCACACCTAAACTATCTTCAAGAAGAATGAGAACCGCCACTAGAAGGATAATAAGGACAAGAAACAAAAGAAGTTCAAAAGAGATCCTTTCAACATTCGATGCTACACTTGTGATGAAAAGGAGCAATTTGCAAGAGAATGTCCTAACAAAAAGAAGAGACATCATGCTGACACCACCAAAGATGATGAACCAACAAAAAAATATTTAGAAGAGAGAGGGATGATTCATATGTGCTAATATCATCACTCATGGGAACTACCTCACATGGAAACAACGATTGGCTTGTGGATAGTGGGGCATCTAAACACCTAACGAGATACAAAGAATCATTCATCAATATGTATGAGCATGATTCACCTCACAAGGAGAAACTTGGGGGTGATTATCGATACCTCATAAATGGAAGTGGAGAATTTTCATACAATATAGACTTCGGAAAATGTTTAAAGATGAAGGATGTGTTATATGTTCTAGGATTGAAGAAGAATCTTCCCTCCATCTTTGCACTAGATGCAAAGGGAATGAGAGTTGCATTTGTTGATGTACAAGTTCTAATGTGGCCTAAAGGAAATATAATAGATGATGAAAAAGTGATTGTTGAACAAGACGGAGGCTTGTACAAAATAAAGGGACAACCTGAACAAGCATTAGTTCTTGATTCAATAGAACCAAGTCAACTATGGCACCAAAGGATTGCACATGTGCATTACAAAGCACTACCGATTGCAAGAAAAGTTGTCTTAGGACTTCTAGAAATCTAGGAAAAGCATGAAGGAATTTGCAAAGGATGTGCAAAAGGAAATAATGCAAAGAAGACATTTCTTAGTAGTGAAATCAAAGCTAAAGGAATACTAGAGATAGGACACTCAAATGGAAAATGAAGTATTCAGTAAGTTCAAGGAATTCAAAGCCTTGGTCAAGAACCACAGTAAAAGGAAGATCAAGAATCTGTCGTTAGATAATGGTGGAGAGTTCACCTTTGAAGAATTCAAGGAACTCTGCAGAGAGTTTGGGATTAAGAGGGAGTTGAGCACTCCATACATTTTAGCAGAATGGTTTTGCAGATCGAAAGAACCAAACCATAATGGAAATGATGAAAGAAATGCTACATGACTAGGATATTCCAATGCACCTTTGGGAGGAAGAAGCAAGGACAATAGTGTATGTACAGAACCGTACTCCTCATCGAGTACTTGAAACCAGGTCTCTTTAAGAGGATTTTTCAGGGGAGAAACCAGAAGTCAGCCATCTTAGAATATTTGTCCTCCCAGTGTACATACATATACAAAAAGAGAAGAGGACCAAGCTCGATCCTTCTCGAAGGAAGGGAATATTCATAGGATACAGTGATACATCAAAGGCATATCGAATATACTTCATAGGATTCAAGAATATCAACATCAGTAGAGATGTAACCTTTTATGAGGACTCGACATAATCCATATCTAGGAGGCTACCTATTGAAGAGGCCGAGGAACTTTAAGGAACGAGAGTTCGAGATACAACAATGGAATTGGCAATTCCAGAAGACCATGAAGATCATGACATGGTAGAACCACAAGATCCTTTATAGACACTTCACTAGAATAACTCCCACAAGTGGAAACCAACATGGGCATGGGTGCTAATACAAGATGTAGAAAGGTATGGAACTCTAGAAGGGATGCATAGAGAAAGGAAAAGACCAAAACCTTACAATAGCTATGTGGCCCTACTATGTGACATCATTGACAAGGAACCTTCCAACTACGAATAGGTTGTAGTAAAGAAAGAATGGAAGGATGCCATGATCGAGGAGTATCAAATGTTTTCTAGGATATAATTCTGATACTAGAAAGGAAGTCTATTGTGACTTCGAATTGAATCTACAAGATCAAGCATGTTGCAGATGGTAGCATTAAGAAACAAAAGGAAATATTCGTGGCACGAGGATTATCAAAGAAAGAAGGCATAAACTACGAGGAGAGATTTGAGCATGTAGAAAGGTACACTTACATTAGATCTATACTTGCATTGGATGTAGTTATGATATGGAAGATACACCAGATGTATGTCAAGATAGAACTATTGAATTGTGTAATCAAGGAGGAAGTGTAAGTAGAATAGCCACTAGGATTTGAGACACATGACAAGCAGACTCATGTGTGAAAATTGAACAAGGCCTTGTATGGATTGAAACAAGCACCTAGGACATGGTATGGAAGGATGTATAACTTCCTGATGAGCCTAGGATTTACTAATACTAAAGCAGATTCCAACCTTTACTTCAATGTTGAAGACAAAAGACTAGTGATCCTCCTATTATATGTTGATGACCTATTCCTAATGGAGAGAATGAACTCATTAAAGATGAAAAGAGGAGACTTGCTACTAAGTTAGAGATGAAATACCTAGGGATGATGCACTACTTATTAGGCATGGAGGTGTGGCAAAGTGCAGATGGGATTTTCCTTGGTCAAGGAAAGTATGCAGTGGAGATCCTAAAGAGATTCAGAATGTTGGACTGCAAGGAGATAGCCACACCATTGGCACCAAACTTGAAGCTTATGTGTGACGCTTCATCCAAGTCAGCTAATGCCACAATGTATCATCATATGATTGGTTCATTGATGTACCTAACGAATATGATACCAAACATATTCTTTGTTGTGAATACCATGAGCCAGTTCCTAACAGATTCAAGACATGCTCACCTGGTTGTTGCAAAGCATGTATTGAGGTACCTAAAAGGTATAGTGGATTATGGGCTCAAGTATGATGTGGATTATAAGATTAACCCACACAGTTATGTTGATTTGGATTGGGAAGGTAGCACCACTGATAAGAAGAGCACTTCAGGTTGTTTCTTCAGTTTGGGATTTGGCATGATCTCCTGGTTTAGCAGGAATTAGCAATTCTGCGTGGCGCTAAGTACATTTGAGGTAGAGTATGTTGATGCTTTCTCAGCTAGTTGTGAGGTTGTATGGCTACAAAAGCTACTGCTTGATGTTTTTGATATCTAGTTAGAAACAACTTGTATCTTTCGCGACAATTAGAGTTGCGTGAAGTTATTAGAGAACCCAGTGTTCCATGACAAGTCGAAACACATAGATATCAAGTTCCACTATATCAGGAATATGGTGAAGAGAGGAGCAAAAAATCTCTAGTACATGGCAACAGACAAGTAGATAGCCGATGTATTGGTCAAGCCTCTAGATAGAGTGAAGTTTGAGTACTTCAGAGAAAGAATTGGTGTGATCCAGAATGAGACCCCTCAAAAGAGGGAGTGATGACTTCCAACATAGTCAGAGATACAGGTTGTTTTGGTGACATATTCAGTCTTGTAGGTTGTCATAGGAAGTAATCAGTCCTAACGAAGCTAATAGGATATCCTTGGACGTAATCAGCCCTAATGTACTCCTATGCTAGATATGATAAGATACCAGAAGAGGTAGATGCATGAGATATCACATGGGAAATGAGATAGGTTGTCCGAGTGGAAAAGATCGCGCTGTAGTAAACAGGTTGTTCAGACGTAATCATTCTTGTAGGTTTTCTCAAATGCAATTAGTCCCGGTGAAGCTCACAAGTTATCCTTGGACATAATCGGTCCTGGTACAGGTTATCCGAAGTGTAAAAGAGACTGGCATGGTACACATATTGATCAAATGTAATAAGTCATGTGGGTTTTATGGAGTGTAAAATAGGTCCTAGCATGGTATGCAGGTTTCTTAGATGTAATAAGTCCTAGAAGGTTGTTTGAATGGAAAATATCCTGGATGCAGGTTGTTTGGATGTAATAATTCCTTGAGGTTGACATGGAATGTAAAAGTCTTGGCATGGTATGCAGGTTGTTCGGTTGTAATCATTCCTTATATGTGTGTGTTTTCATGTTGGAGATGATGAGGTCACAAGGCACTTGGTGTGCACCTAGGTAGTTCTCCTATGTTGGTAGAACACAGATTGACCGTAGAGAGACGTAATGCACTTGGTGTGGTCCTACGTGATTCTTGCATAGTGGAAGTTGCAGGTTGTCTTTATGACATGAAAGATCGTGGAATACTCCTATGTTGGTAGAACATAGGTGGTCTGCATTTGGGTTGTGCTCTCTGTTATCTATGTGTTTTGTTTTGTTTTATTCAGGACAAAGAAATGATATGGATACGATGAGATGACGGTAGGAGACACAAGTTATTGCAATGGCAATGTAAATAATGGTCTTGGGTTGTACCTACGTGATGGATTGCTCATGGATATTATGAAGACCTGGATGAGGACTAGGCCTACACCCATCATGAAAAAGGGATGGCTCTGTAAAAACTTTCGATGATAGATAGTACAATTCAATGATAGACAAGATGATGACCATGGCAGAAACTATGATGATGACTCTGTGATGATGACTGGACCAGATGAGTTGATGACTCTGGAGAGAGAGAGAATACCTTCCTATCTAAGAGGGATTGTAGATGTATTTGTAACTTTAGAAGATATTATGATGCATATTATCACTATATGTTGTTGTACCTCCATCAGATATGTGTTTTCCTCCTTTAGGGATGTCATTATTGTGTATTTACCTTTAGGTACAAACTTTGTTGTAACGGTTGGGGAAATAGTCCCCGGTATAACATCATGTAATGTATTTTTGGAGCCTCTCTAGGAGAATTCATTCGTGTTAGGGTAAGAGGTCATCCCCATTCATGTATTAGGTTAGTCACTTGAAGAGTATAAATAGGGAGGAACCCTCCCTCATTTGTACACACTCACACTCACTCAAGTTCGCATGAGAGAGAGAGAGAGAGAGAGAGAAGGAGGAGAGATAGCTAGATGCATAAGACTTCTTATTATTGTGTATGTTCATCTCTTGTGATATAGTCTTTGTGACAAAACTATTCTGAGGAAGTTTGTAGGGTTTTCTCCTTTATGGTTTCCATGGTGAAAATATTTGTGTCTTTTGTATCTGCTCTATCTTGTGTATCTTGATGTACTTGTTATTCTTTCAGATAAAGATACTAATCAAGCTAATTAGATTATAAAAACTAACAAACGTCATATACGAAAGAGAATACATTAAGAATATAGATCCAAAGATGAGGGAGGTCATTACCACTTTAAAACAAAGTATTTCCATTTATGATGGACCCATTAAACCTCTAATCACTTACTATAATTGTATTAGATAGTATACGACATTTGCCCTTTATAAGAGTCCTAAACCATGATAAAAGGATAAAAAAGTAAACATAGATAAAGGAGGATGATAGTAAAACCTAGAAAAACATGTTACATACTTAAGTAAAGAGGCATAGATCTCTGAGTATTCTATTCCATAAATATAAAACACATTGATCCAATGTCCTAATCATTATAAAACAAAAAAATGATAATAGTACTACTTCTACCCTAAATAGTATGCTGAAGGCTTCTTTTCCCATCCTTGATTCCCCTTAAAAAAATCCAAAAGTCTAGTTTCCAATCCTTGAGAAGATTTATCTTAGTCTTTAACGCTTAAACTATACTAGGATTTCTTGAATTTCCTATATGATAGCTCTTATAACCTTCTTACTATTCTCCCACATGTCCACTCACTTCCATATTTTCAAAGGAATCAACATACCAATTTCCTTGCCTCCTAATTCAATTGAAAGGACTTCTTCACTTTGAGATTTTTCTACTTTATGTTTTTGTTGAGAGAAGGTTTCATTCTATTAGTTTGAGCATAAAATTATCAACCCAATAATGATTGAAGAGGCCGTTTGAAAAAATCCCTCAATTAAAACAAATGTTTATCCTAACGTGAACTTTTTTTAACGTAAACCAGGAAATATATTAGTTTGAAAAAAAGGTTGTGCACAACCATTCATTACAAAATTGGAACCAAGGTTTCATATAGTTCTATGGTGAGAAAAGGACCGAAACAACTGTACATAAAGGATAAATCCTAATATTCCTATTATTCTTCCTGAAGACTTGCAAACCCTTCAAAGGGTAAATTCTAACAAACTAATGGTTAAGCAAAATGCACAAAAACATCTAGATAGACAGGGTTGGGTCACTACATTTTCTTGACATCTTACTCAAGAGTGGGCTGGACAACTGAAGTTTCCTCCATTGGATGATCACCTTGGTCTGGGAAGTCTTGGCAGTGACTGCACTGGCTCATTTTGGCCATCTTCAGAACTTTTTCCTTGATGATGTCTATAGTTCCCATCATCTCCCTAAGGCCTCATTCATTGTTGTTTATCCTGGATTCATGGAAACCCATTTGATTATCTATATATCTGACATCATATGCAATTTCTCTATTTTATTGAACACTGAAGCCCACCATCTCATAGAATCTGCACAAATGCAGTTTGATGTCCTTCAAACTGGATTTGAGGTCGACGATATCAGAATTTCCACCTTTGCTTTCTATTGTTCTCTAGATTTTTCTATCAAATGCCCATGAGAGGTATGAAAACAAGGTATGCAAATGTTGAATGATTCCTTTATCTTGGTTTCCATTGTAACCCTCAACTTCATCCCGCTCCAAGACTTCAAATAATGAACAAGGACGAAAGGGGTCTTATTTGTTAAGCGCCTCCATCCTTCGTGTCAAGCATCTCCTCAAAGCCTTGAGAAGCCTCTGAAGAGGAAAGGAAGTAAATGTAGTTTCGTGAAGGGGTCCACCATTTTTCCAGAGATAGCCACCCGTAGTGGGAAACAACAAGTAGTTATCATGGATAGGTGACTGACGAGTGGGCCTTTTACCTAATGCACCCAACCTTAGCATGAAATTTATGTTCTTTGAGGTATGTCTAGTGGACATGCTTATAAATATTTATGTGGTTTTTGAACTCGACCATTGCTTGGTGGGTTTCGGCGCCATGATTGGAGAGCTTATCAATGGAACCATTGTTATGCATGAGGATATGATGAAAGAGAACTTGTGGAATAAGGTTTGGATGAAAAATTTGGTCATGGATTCTTTTGTAGCTAGCAGAGCTGTGATTGTATCCTGATCTCATATTCTGAATGACCCGTTTTGAATCTCCAAAGACCATGAGTTTTGTCATTTTATACTTTCCTTCGAGTTCCAATCCAAGAAGGAGTGA
This sequence comes from Pseudotsuga menziesii, assembly GCA_001517045.1. Lineage (NCBI taxonomy): Eukaryota > Viridiplantae > Streptophyta > Pinopsida > Pinales > Pinaceae > Pseudotsuga > Pseudotsuga menziesii. The sequence continues at coordinate 76,513 of LPNX010911605.1, read as the reverse complement.
AATACATTCCGCTTCATTATCAGTTTGATTTTCGAGTCCCCAACCATAAGTATTTACAATGTTTCCATTGGGACCAAAGATAACCCCCCTCGCTCCTTCCTTCCCTGGGATCCTACCATAAACTAATACAATTATAGTGTCTTTTCATTCTTCTCAAAATTCAATCCAAACAATTATTTTTTTATTTTAATATGTATGAGCCTATCCACTTTATGAAATTTTTTATATATTATTTTAGTAATTTGATATTTAATCAAGTATAAAAGCAATGACAAATAATATAACGAATGAATAAAAAATATTATTTAAAAAAAATCCAATTTTCTCAAAGTAATAGTAAATTTTCACATAAATTTAAACCAATTCTTAATTAAAAATACTTTAATAGTTAAATTCTTTGTAAAATGAATCCGTGAGATGTAGAACAGTTGGTGGCAGGGTATAGTTAAGACGCCCCCTAAGCTGGAAGGTCACCGATTCTAATCCCGTCGGATACCAAAAATCCAACCATGTTAAGGGTTGGTGCGGTCCAGGCCAGGTGCGATCCATGGGTGATTTTGACGGCTTAGATGCCCCTGGTTTGTGGCCACTCAGCCAATGGCAACCCTGCTAGTCAGGGGGGTTCCACCACTTTGCCAACAAACAAAGAAAAAAAATTCTTTAAAAAATGATTATATTATTCACCAAACAAGTAAATAAATTAATATAAAGATAAGTCTAAAAACTCAATGATTTGGATTTTTGGACAATATTTTTGCTAGAATCTAATATTTTTCGGCACAAAATCACAATTCTGTAATATTCAATTTATATTTCTAAATATATAAATAAATTTAATATCTTAAATATCTTAGAATTCCTAATTATATAAATTTAACAACTATTTTAAAAAAATTTCTTTAAAATTCATACCATATTTCATCCCAAATTTATTTAAAAAACAGTTAAAAAAATCAATCATCATCCATTCTTTAAACTTTATGATAATATAATCATCTTATTTATCATTATTAAATGAATTATGATATGGATATGTTTAGTTCATATAGATATCATCCTTTCTACCTTAGTAAAGTATTTCATTCTTCCTCTTTCCAAAGCAAAAATACAATTTTCATTTTTATGCCCTCTTCAAAATTAATAATATCATCTTATTTATCATTATTAAATGAATTCTATACTTATGATATGAATATGTTTAGTTCATATGATATCATCCTTTCTACTTTAGTAAAGTATTTCATTCTTCCTTTTTCCAAAGCAAAAATACAATTTTCATATACCCTTTTAAAAATATTTTGAAATTTTAAAGTTCATCCCATCTCACATGGGTAATGTTAACGTTGACAAGATTTTATTACATACTCCAAAAACTGAATTGAATATTTGTGGATCGACATACCTTTGCTCAGGTCCACATACATTTGATTAGGATTAGTTTCCATCTTTACAAAGACAAGCACTACCTTACATATTGGACTTTTTATATATTTATTATTAGTAATTATTGATATATTTTATAAGTGATTGTAAGATAATATTTTATATATTTATTTTATCAGATAAATAAATATATATTTTATAATTAAATGAATGATTATATGAATATATACTACATAATAGTGAAGAGTCGTTTCTTTTCTCATATCATTGTTACATTTAGCATATATAATATTAATTAATTAATTTAATTTATTATTTTATTTACATATTATTCTATTTGGTATGTTACAAGTCATCTCTCCTTGAAATGCTTCGTCCTTGAAGAATTGTTATGACTATATTCTATGCATTTCTTAGGGTTTTTATAAGGATCTTTTTATTTTCTTTCTACTCTCGATAGTTGTACAACAAGTCTTGTATGCTGCAAATTCCATGATTGTGGCATTGATATGGTACTCGAAAAAGTTGCCTCTTCTTAATCTTTGTTTTGATACTTACATAATGAAGTTGTGTCGACCTATTGATCTCAGATATTTTGGCATGTATGGGTATGCCATGACTCTTTATTTGATATATGGTTTCTTTTGTGATGAATGATGGATCTTCTAGGTTCTCTTCTTTCTCGTCATTGTGATTAGGAACACTTCCACTTCCTTTATTTCCATGATGATACTCCTCTATGTTTTTTCTTTTCTTTTTTTTCACAATTGTTACTGGTATCATCTTTATATTCATCATTATAATGTTGGATATCTTCATCCTCTTTATAATCACTATCAACATCATGTTTCTTCATGTCTGGCATATCTAACTCTTTGCCTTTGTTATTGTTATTCTCAACAAGTAATTCTTCAAGTTTATTTATATTTTGAAATATATGTTTGCTTTCTTTATTGTCATTCACAACATCCTCTTTTGTAGATTCATTTTGGTCTTCCACATTCTGAATTCCATGCATGTCCTTTTTATCTTTATTTTCTTCATCATTGGTATCATCTTCCGTATTATGTCTTTGGTTTTGGTTTGGATCCTTGGAATAGCTTCCGATTTATCATTGTTATGGAGCTCACTAGCCATTTTTAACGATTTTGTAGTTGTGTAGACTGGACCATTACTGTGATTATTTTTTGTTCCTCGAATAAAATTGCAACAAATTTCTAGCACATGTGTATGGTTATGGATATGTATTTCCTTTTGCATATTGTATTTCGAATGGTGGCTCATTTATAGCATGTGTATGTGTTTATGTCTAGGAATTGCTTTTTGTGTCTTGTATTTTGAACGAATGTTCTTGTCCTTTCTTGTATCTGATGCCCCGCACCTTTTGTAAGGGGGAATGTAAGGTGTGAATGTATGTGATTTTCATACTTTTGTTGTTGTGGATGCAAAATTAGTTTCCAACTCTTCCTTCCTTGAAAATTCAGGGGTCTTAATCACTTCTTCTTTCGTAGGTGTAGTAGTAGTTTCATTCTCTTCTTTATTTGAAAATTCAGGGGTCGTAATCGCTTCTTTTATTGTAGGTGCAATAGCAGTTTCTTGGTCTTATTTACTTGAGATTTCGGAGACTGTAATTGCTTCTTCTTCTTCTTCTTCTTTCTTCTTCTTAGATAATTTTTCTTTTATTTGTAATGCATTGTTTTTAGTTTTACATAAAATTCATTTTCTTCAAACAATGTTCTTTCTATTTCTTCTATTCTTGATTATTCATATTTTTATTTTTTTAGGTTTTTGGAATGGGTTAATAATGATCTTATTAAATGAGGGAAACATGGTGATCCCAAAAATAATTTTTGTATAGCCTCAAAAATTATTTGTATAATT
>LPNX010911605.1:26958-73058 GCA_001517045.1 Pseudotsuga menziesii | reverse complement strand
ATATATAAAGAATAAAAGCACTAAACGTAAAAGTAATTAATAATATATTTATATTTCATTAATATACACACACATTTTAATTACCAATTGAGTCCCAAGGGTTAGCTCAATTAGTAAGACATGCACAAACTCTCCCGATAAGGGAGGAGATCATGAATTCGAGCCTTGAGTCCTATAGGATTAGTCATTATGCTAGGGAGGCCGACGGTTTACCACCCTTACCATCCGTGAAATATGGGCAAGTATTGGTGGGTTTCACGGTCAATTTCTGGATTGAAAATAGTTCTCACACACACACACACACACTTGAGATACATATATTAATGACGTGTAAAACTAAAAATGCACTTCAAAATGATGAGTGAAATTAAAATTCACACTTCATTAATGATGTTTAAGTTTATGAAGTGATAGTATTTTTATGTGTAAAATGGCAAATGACGACTATTTACCCGTCAAATTTCAACCCATATTATAATGGTAAGTGTGCAATTTGTTAACATTAGAATGTAAAACTACATAGATGCAAAGTGGAAGAATGGATGTCTACTCTTTTTCTCTGGTAAGTGTTTCTTCCATGTCTATGTTTGTCTAACCTCTTAATGGCCTAAAAAATTCATATATTCTTTATCAAAGCTTCTTACTTTTTGTCTGATTTACTTTTTGCCTGATTTATTTAGAATTTATTGATACAAGGTTCCCTTTTTCCTTCACCTCATTGGAAAAAATCCATTAGCATGGAAATATTAACCACTAATTTAAAGAACTTGGTCTTTAACTTTAGGGCACACTTATATATAGAATAAAATCTAGTTGAAACCTTAGAATTTGTAAAGGTATTATCTCACTCTCTTACAATAAATTCTTAAAGTTTTCATTATCCTTAAACTTTTGCTTCTTCATAACTAATCTCTCCTTTCCCTTTCCTTTTCCTTTTCCCAAAATATTTACCTTACATTCATCCTTTCCCTCTACATTAACAAGTTTATCAATGTACAACTTTCATTTACTATCATCCAAACTATACAATTTAGGATTTCCTTATTTGAAGAGTTTCATGCCCATAGGTTAATAAATACAAATTATTAATCTAAATTAAACTATACAAATTAAGTCTTTGTTATCATCTAAAATATACAAATTAAGTCTTTGTCATTATCTAGAATTTGTTATAGTAGAAGCTTAAGCAATACAAAGATCAGACAAAATAAATAGAGAATAATGACAAACACATAATAATGAACACAAACATTTAACATGGTAAAACCCTTGAGAGGCAAACATCCACAAAGCAAGTGTATCAGTCTTCTTGTTATTCAAAGATGGAGATTACAATCTTCTTTCCAGCAACATATAACTATTCTTCTCTTTTGGATTCACAACAACTCTTCAATATATCTATTGCCTCTATGGATTTACACATAGCCATACACAATTGTCCATTCTAATTTTTGTTTCCTCAAAGCAACAAAAAATCAAAATACAAAAAACTAGATAATGCTAAATCCATAAACCAGGAAAAAATCGATTGTTGGTAAACTCGAAAAATGCCAACTCCTATCTTTTTTGGGAAATTGGTTGTCATAATTATCTACAATATCCACCTTGACAACAATTTACCTGATACCTTTCTCGTTCTCTTTCATCACATTTTTTGCAAGACAAGAGAAGCTATGCACTACTCCAACTTCTCTAATGTGACTGGTTTCGTGAGCATGTCTGCACAATTCTTTTGAGTGTGGACCTTTTCAAGAAGTACTCCACCTTCATCAATAATATGTCTTACAAAATGATACTTCACAGAAATGTGTTTTGATTTACTGTGATAAGATGGATTTTTAGCCAAATGAATAACACTTTGAGTGTCACAGAAAACTTTTACCTTATTCTATATCCTTCCAAAATCATGAAGCAAACCTTTCAACCAGATTGCCTCTTTGCAAGCATGTGAGGAAGATACATATTCTACCTCTGTAGTGGATAAAGAAAGAACCTCTTGTAGCTTTGACATCCAACTTATAGGACCATCTACAAGAGTAAAGACATAACCTGAAGTGGATCTCTTGTCCAAGTCACCTGTAAAATATGAATCAACATAATTTCAAACTTCATCACTTGAACCGTCAAAGGTGATACAATAAGTGTTTGTACCTTTGAGGTACCTAAGCACCCATTTCATTGCTTCTTAATGCTCTTTTCTTGGATTTTCCATGTATCTACTGACAACATACCAACCGCATGTGAAATGTTTGATCTACTACAAACCATCAAATACATTAGAATTTCTACCGCATTAACAAATGGTACACAAGACATATACTTATTTTCTTCATTATTACTAGGACACAAACCTGAAGAAATATTATAATGAGAAGACAAAGGGATGTTAATTGGTTTCAATTTATCCATACCGAATCTTTGAAGTATTTTTTCCACATGCTTCTCTTGTGATAACCATAGCTTACCATTTTTTGTCTTTGTGTATCTCCGTGTCTAATATTAGTTTTGTTACTTCTAGATCCTTCATATCGAACGTCCTAGCCAGTTGAGCCGTCAACCTATTAATCGCAACCATGATCTTGCTTGCAATCAGAATAACATCAACATATAACACCAAGATAATGAAAATAACACTTTCCAACATTTTAAAGTAAACACAATGATCATAATCACTTCTAGTAAAATTTTGGCTCACCGTGACGGATTCAAACTTCTTGTACCATTGCCTGGGAGACTACTTCAGGACATACAATGACTTTTTGAGATTGCAAACCAATCTTCCTTTCTGATTTTGAATAAAATCTTCTGGTTGTTCCATGTAAATGTCCTCATCCAAATATCCATGTAGAAATTGAATTTTAACATCTAGCTTATCTGAATCAAGATCAAGTAAAGAAACCAGTTGTCACATGCCCCAATTTTGCAAAAAAAAAATTACATTATTTGAGGAACAATATGTTAAATTTTATGCTAAGTTGTAATTGATGACCCAGTGGGGTCAAGGATATTTAATGTAAATTCTGAATATTTTATTTATAAATAAATAAATGAGGAGACAACAGCTCAGGAGAGCTGTTAAAAGAGTTTTTATTGGTCAAATTGGTGGAGAAGACTGGGTGGAGAGAAAACTGACATGTTACAGCATCCTCAAACCACTTCCAACTGTTGCAGGTGGCAACCTTCCTAAATTTGTGGTCATGATTCCCCAATAAAGTGGAATCAGAGCAGGTGCCTCAATTAATGAAAACTGACCCAAAAGACCTAGGCAATCTTTATAAAAATTTCCATTGAAGAGAGTTGAGGCTGCTCATTCTAGAGAAGTGATCATTCAAGGTGAATGAATGTACTTCAGAGAAATTCAATGGAAGGAAAATATGGAAAGTGTTTGAGGGGATAACTGTTGATTGATCTAGTTGCAGATTTTAAGTTGAGGATCATATTGCTAAGAGCAGAGTGTTTTACTGAGGTATGAACTAGTCAGTTGACAGAGGGTTCTACTGTTTGCATTCTCCACCTAGTTCTTAGCCAAGAAGACCACGAATAGGCTTGGGGGTCTCGAGGAAGCGTTGTTTGAGCGCTCTCCAAGAGATTGGTAGGGAGGAACCGCCTCCTAAAGCTGTTATCGTCTGTCCTCAATAGGTTCTATGTTATTTATTTTACTGTTTTAGTTAAATAAATCTTAGTTTAATTGTTATATGAATGTTAAAAGTTCAGTTTGTGAAATGTTAGATTTAGTATTCTTATTAGATTGTTATAGAAATGAAATAGATTTAGAGAATAATGTGTTAGAATGAAAATAAATTTCTAAACTTTGTTTTTCCACACCTAGAAACCAGGTAGTACTCTAGCACAGTTAGAATGCTTAAAGTAGATAAGTGAATGAAAATAATAGATAGGATTTTGAATATGTAGTTAGCAGAGTAAATTTATTTCAATGTTTAAAATATTATGAAGGGAAAACACTTTTATGATATATTTGTGTTTACTGTTTTTACTTAGTATAACTAAATAAAAATGCAGGAAAAGAAACAGTAAACTACACTAGAATTACAGTAATAATATACTGATAAAATAAAATCTTATAGAAGAGAACAACTAAGTATATAAACAAATTATTAACCACACAGTCTATCTTTTAAAACTATTAACTAAATCTTAAACTATTACTTAATATAAACCAAAATAGGGTTATGTTTACCAACCCTTTATTTATGAGAAGTAAACATAGTTACAAAGTTAACCTTCTATTCTTTATAGAGCTCAAGTTACAGAACAGTAAATAAAAATAAATGTAATTAGTAATTAAAATAGAACTAAGAAATTACTTATTGAGAAAATAATTATCAATACAAAAAAGGCTTATAACCTGTGAAAGAAAAACCTGAGGATCGAAACCCTAATTTTTAATTTATCTATTTATAAATTAATTTATTTAGGTTTTAATACATCTACTTTAATAACTGTGTAAACAAACTTTACAAGAAGATTACAACTCATACTTTAGACTGTTTACAGTCTTTTCTTAAGACAAATATCTTTTATAAACATGTAAAATAAATATATAGTTAACAGGTTAATAAACCACCATACACCTGTAATAGCCAAACTGAAGCAACAAGAAAAAGTGCCTAAGTAATAATTAAATTGAGAATACATTTATGCAAGGGTTTCATTTCCATTAAACCCTAGCTATTATATCTTGAACTGATAAGTATAAATTTATAAATTTTACATTACTACTGATCTACAGTCTTCACAATAACAATATTTACTTACAAAATATATCATTAATAGTAAATTTACTTCTCTGGCAGTTGAAGAAGAAAACCTATCTTACAGTATTAGTATTTACAAGTTAAATTATAATAAACAGAGTAATTCGAAACATGAGTCACTTAAAAACTAAAAGTACAGGAGAAACCCCTTTTATTTTAAAAACCAGAGTATGATATTATCAAGCCGTAAGGCTGTAATCCCTTTTACAAGTCAAGAAAACTAAATACAAGTCACGACTTATAAGCCGGAGCTACCCAGCAACATGCAATGGTTTTTAAAAACAAAACTAAGTAATAACTTAAAACTGAGCATCTAAACATTGGAGGAATCGAATCCATGCTTCCCTTGAAACTGTAACTCCTTTCCATTAACCTTTGCAAGAAGGGAGATGCCACGTTAAATCGGGGCTTACCCGTTTTGGCCATGAAGTCAACCAGCATTGGAGAGGGTTGTTTCAAGCTCGAAGACGAAAGGTAACCTGTAAGAACAAGACCGAATGCTTTAGTTAGATATTGTTTTCATTATGCTAAAATTGAAACTAGAAAATAAAAGTAATAGCAGGGTAATTCTATTTACCTGTAAGTAAGAAATATGGAGCCGAGGAGGTAACCGAACCAGTTCGAGGAACTGCACTTTGAAGAGATGAAACCCTCGTTCCAAACCTATGACAGAGACAGCGAGGTTCTTGTTTTCAGTTTTACACCGACGAAGGAGCAAGCCACGAGCAGAGACAAGGGTAAACCAGGTCGTACTCTAGCACAATTAGAATGCTTAAAGTAGATAAGTGAATGAAAATAATAGATAGGATTTTGAATTGGTAGATAGCAGAGTAAATTTATTTCAATGTTTAAAATATTATGAAGGGAAAAGAGTATTATGATATATTTGTGTTTACTGTTTTTACTTAGTATAACTAAATAAAAATGCAGGAAAAGAAACAGTAAACTACACTAGAATTACAGTATTAATATACTGATAAAATAAAAGCTTATAGAAGAGAAAAACTAAGTATATAAACAAATTATTAACCACACATTCTATCTTTTAAAACTATTATCTAAATCTTAAACTATTACTTAATATAAACCAAAATAGGGTTATGTTTACAAACCCTTTATTTATGAGAAGTAAACAGAGTTACAAAGTTAACCTTCTATTCTTTAGAGAGCTCAAGTTACAGAACAGTAAATAAAAATAAATGTAATTAGTAATTAAAATAGAACTAAGAAATTACTTATTCAGGAAATAATTATCAATACCAGAAAGGCTTATAACCCGTGAAAGAAAAACCTGAGGATCGAAACCCTAACTTTTAATTTATCTATTTATAAATTAAATATTTAGGTTTTAATCCATCTACTTTAATAACTGTGTAAACAAACTTTACAAGAAGATTACAACTCATACTTTAGACTGTTTACAGTCTTTTATTAAGACAAATATCTTTTATAAAAAAGTAAAATAAATATATAGTTAACATGTTAATAAACCACCATACCCCTGTAATAGCCAAACTGAAGCAACAAGAAAAAGTGCCTAAGTAATAATTAAATTAAGAATACATTTATGCAAGGGTTTCATTTCCATTAAACCCTAGCTATTATATCCTGAACTGATAAGTATAAATTTATAAATTTTACATTACTACTGATCTACAATCTTCACAATAACAATATTTACTTACAAAAGATATCATTAATAGTAAATTTACTTCTCTGACAGTTGAAGAAGAAAACCTATCTTACAGTAATAGTATTTACAAGTTAAATTATAATAAAGAGAGTAATTTGAAACATGAGTCACTTAAAAAACAAAAGTACAGGAGAAACCCCTTTTATTTTAAAAACCAGAGTATAATATTATCAAGCCGTAAGGCTGTAATCCCTTTTACAAGTCAAGAAAACTAAATACAAGTCACGGCTTATAAGCCGAAGCTACTGAGCAACATGCAAGGGTTTTTAACAACACAACTAAGTAATAACTTAAAACTAAGCATCTAAACATTGGAGGAATCGAAGCCATGCTTCCCTTGAAACTGTAACTCCTTTCCATTAACCTTTGCAAGTAGGGAGATGCCACGTTAAACCGGGGCTTACCCATTTTGGCCATGAAGTCAACCAGCATTGGAGAGGTTTCTTTCAAGCCCGAAGATGAAAGGTAACATATAAGAACAAGGCCGAATGCTTTAGTTAGATATTGTTTTCATTATGCTAAAATTGAAACTAGAAAATAAAAGTAATAGCAGGGTAATTCTATTTACCTGTAAGTAAGAAATATGGAGCCGAGGAGGTAACCGAACCAGTTCGAGGAACTGTACTTTGAAGAGATGAAACCCTCGTTCCAAACCTATGACATATACAGTGAGGTTCTTGTTTTCAGTTTTACACCGACGAAGGAGAAAGCCACGAGCAGAGACAAGGGTAAACCAGGTCGTCCTCTAGCATAGTTAGAATGCTTAAAGTAGATAAGTGAATGAAAATAATAAATAGGATTTTGAATCTGTAGATAGCAGAGTAAATTTATTTCAATGTTTAAAATATTATGAAGGAAAAACAGTGTTATGATATATTTGTGTTTACTGTTTTTACTTAGTATAACTAAATAAAAATGCAGGAAAAGAAACAGTAAACTACACTAGAATTACAGTAATAATATACTGATAAAATAAAAGCTTATAGAAGAGAACAACTAAGTATATAAACAAATTATTAACCACACAGTCTATCTTTCAAAACTATTAACTAAATCTTAAACTATTACTTAATATAAACCAAAATAGGGTTATGTTTACAAACCCTTTATTTATGAGAAGTAAACAGAGTTACAAAGTTAACCTTCTATTCTTTACAGAGCTCAAGTTACAGAATAGTAAATAAAAATAAGTGTAATTAGTAATTAAAATAGAACTAAGAAATTACTTATTCAAGAAATAATTATCAATACCAGACAGGATTATAGCCAGTGAAAGAAAAATCTGAGGATCAAAACCCTAACTTTTAATTTATCTATTTATAAATTAATTTATTTAGGTTTTAACTGTGTAAACAAAATTTACAAGAAGATTACAACTCATACTTTAGACTGTTTACAGTCTTTTCTTAAGACAAATATCTTTTATAAACAAGTAAAATAAATATATAGTTAACAGGTTAATAAACCACCATACCCCTGTAATAGAAAACTGAAGCAACAAGAAAAAGTGCCTAAGTAATAATTAAATTAAGAATACATTTATGCAAGGGTTTCATTTCCATTAAACCCTAGCTATTATATCCTGAACTGATGAGTATACATTTATAAATTTTACATTACTACTGATCTACAGTCTTCACAATAACAATATTTACTTACAAAAGATATCATTAATAGTAAATTTACTTCTCTCACAGTTGAAGAAGAATTTACCTATCTTACAGTATTAGTATTTACAAGTTAAATTATAATAAACAGAGTAATTCAAAACACGAGTCACTTAAACACTATAAGTACAGGAGAAACCCCTTTTATTTTAAAAACCAGAGTATGATATTATCAAGCCGTAAGGCTGTAATTCCTTTTACAAGTCAAGAAAACTAAATACAAGTCACGGCTTATAAGATGGAGCTACCCAACAACATGCAAGGGTTTTTAACAACAAAATTAAGTAATAACTTAAAACTGAGCATCTACACATTAGAGGAATCGAAGCCATGCTTCCCTTCAAACTGTAACTCCTTTCCATTAAGCTTTGCAAGCAGGGAGATGCCACATTAAACCGGGGCTTACTCGTTTTGGCCATGAAGTCAACCAACGTTGGAGAGGGTTCTTTCAAGCCTGAAGATGAAAGGTAACCTGCAAGAACAAGGCCGAATGCTTTAGTTAGATACTGTTTTCATTATGCTAAAATTGAAACTAGAAAATAAAAGTAATAGCAGGGTAATTCTATTTACCTGTAAGTAAGAAATCTGGAGCTGAGGAGGTAACCGAACCAGTTCGAGGAACTGCACTTTGAAGAGATGAAACCCTCATGCCAAACCTCTGATAGAGGCAGCGAGGTTCTTGTTTTCAGTTTTACACCGACGAAGGAGCAAGCCATGAGTAGAGACAAGGGTAATGCTATGCCCAGCTCTCTAAACTACTGATAGAGATAAGAATACCACCCTCACGGTGTTCATAAACTTCCAGAACGAAACCACGTTACAAACTAGGAATTCTTTAACTCTTGTACAATGACATAGCACTATACCACTCACTTAAGGACTATCATTTGATGAACCAGCGAGCCTCTCATGGCCGCGAAGGAACCCAAACAATGCAGAGACAAACCCTTTAAAGAGAAATGAAGAAGATAGGGTTTCTTTACGAGCTTTTAAATCGACCAATGCATGGTGGAGACTCATCCATGCCCCCATCAAGATTTTTACTCAGTAGTGGGTCGATCAATATAGTTCTCCTGCACTGTCGGGTAAAACATATTATTGCCAATGATTTATATGATAACTACGATGATAATAATATCCCCAAGAGTTAGCTCAATTGGTTGAGCACCCGTCGCTAGGCCTCTCGGTATAGAGGTCACGGGTTCAATTCTCATTGACGCTATTGGGGTTAGGCATGAAGTGTACCGAAGGTGTGAGGCCCCTTCGGGTGGGCCCGCCTGATTTATTTCCGTGGACGTAGCCCGTCGGTCAAGCCGGTGCGTGAACCACATTGAAAAAAAAAAAAACTACGATGATAATGTTTTTTATAAAGTCAAATACGTATCATTGCAATGATAAACAATAAAATCAAGCAATGGTAAAAACATTTGTTTGTATCGTTAACTTTTGCATTTTGAAAACCTTGTAATCAATCTTTAGTAAAAACATTTATACAAAGATCAATAGTGGAGTATATACCTTTGACCATGAGTCGATAATACTACTAATGACTATTCATACAAACCTTATGTTTGATGATACATGCTATATTATTAGAACAAGTGTTATGCATACACGAGTTGGTGAAGTAATTTGTTTATAGATTAACTATATGTAAGTAAATAAAGATAGTAATTCCACCCTAGAATAACTCTTATATTTGCATAAAGTCTACAGTGCTTTGGTGTGAAAAATTCTTGGAAGTTAATGTCCTTTTGGTCTCTATAAAGAACCAAAATCTTATTAAATCAAGCCATTATTTAGACTATACCGTTGGTAGTTTCTAGGTCGTAAGACTACCTAGAGTTAAAAGTAAAAATCACTCAGTAATATGATTAAGTGATATGATAATGAAATATTACAATAATACATGTGACCTGGTGACACTTAGAAAAATTGAAATTATAGCATGGTGGGTAGTAGTGCCAGAAGACTATTAGAACTATATATAAATAAATAGGATGATACTCTTCACTATAAAAGTAAACCTATGTAATCAATTGTAAACTTTTGATTTTAAGGTCTTAGAATTGTACTCATGCTTATAAAGTAGCACATTGAACATTAGACATAGCAATAGCAGTAAGTTCATACTTCAGTCAAAGTGTTTCTATATTAAATCATGAGCCCTATGCTCATCAGTAAAACTTGTGAGTAACTAGGTATATAATATCAAAAAAAGAAAACTTAAGTAGAACTCATGCTGGTAAAAGGCACTACTATATTATGAACAATGGTCTTTACAACTAACTTAATATACTGTCATAGATTCAAAAACAACAAAAGAATTACTTTATCTCATCGTAGCCTTGCTTTCTATTAATCAAATTATGCTCTAGCATTGTTATTATGCTAAAAAGGTACTTCTTGACCTAACGCAAAAACAAACTCCTACTGGTCCAAAAATTTACCTACTAAACGTGTAAGAATTAGAAATCCAGTTGAGTTAGCAATTGCTAAGTAAGCCCCAGTTTAGAACATAGCTTCTCACCTACTTGACAAAAGCAGATCATCAGTACAGCTAGAAGCAATTGAATGCAGGTCATTTACATAACATATCAAAATTAAAATGCTATTAGTTTTTATGTGTTTGAAGTTAATCACTATATATTGTTAACTGTTTCATTTATCCGCTAGCCGCTAGTAGTTATTAAATTGCTACTTTAGACATTTTATGTTACATTAAAAATTTTAATTTTTTGTGAAAAATCAGGGTTATGACACCAGTACTAACACTAACCGAATATAAACAAGCGTAACGACTAGTGAAAAAATTTCATGGAAATCAATACCTTCCTTCTGAGAGTATCCTTTTGCTACAAGTATTGCTTTGTGTTTTTTCATCAACACCTTTCTTCAGCTTATAGATCCACTTGCAACTAAAAGCTTTTCTATCCTTTGGGACTTCCACCAAGTCCCATGTTTTATTTGTTTCTAAGGCATCCATTTATTATTTAAATATTAGTTTCCACTTATCACTTTCAGACACATTCATTGCTTCCTGATAACAACTAGATTCTCCTAAAAAATCATGATACCTTTTTGGAAAAAGTTATGACTCGTGTAGACTTTTGCAAAGATGGTTGTGAAAACTCCTCAATTTCTTGGAAATTTTCTATCTCTACATCTTCTTCTTTGAGAGAATAATCATGAAGAACTTCATAATCCTCCTCTCTTATAGATGACTAAGTATGCAACTGAATTTGTTGAATCTGTGGTTCTTCTTCCTGTTTCATTTCACCATCTTCCAAATATGACTTCATGAGTGACATTTCATCAAATAAAACATCTTTGTTAATGATGATTTTATGTGTAGTAGGATCCCACAATATGTATCCCTAAACAACATCACCATATCCAACAAAGACATACTTCTTTGATTTCGGATCTAACTTAGAACGCTAATTGTTTGGCACTAGAGCATAAGCATCACAACCAAAAACTTTAAGATTTGAATAATCACAAGGATGTCTTGTCCATACCTTTCCAGGAATATTACAATCTATTGCAGTTGATGGATCTATTTACCAGATAGAATGCTGTAAGTACTACCTCTGCCCACAATTCCTGTTGGAACTTGGCATTACTGAGCATACACCTTTTTCTCTCTAGAAGAGTCATGTCCATGCATTCAGCAGCACCCTTTTGCTGCAGAGTTTAGACTGTGGTTTTATGCCTATGGATCCCAAATTCCTTGCAATAATTATCGAACTTGTTAGATGTGAAATCACCTGCATTATCAATCCTTAAGCACTTGATTGTCTTACTTGTGCTCTTTTCAACCAAATCCATAAACTGCTTAAATACATTAAAACATAAGTTTTTCTCTTTAATAAACAAATGCAAACCTTCCTAGAATAATAATCTATAAATGTCACAAAGTATGACGATCTTCCATAGGAAATTATAGGGGATGGACCCCAAACATCAGATTCAATGTAATATAGTATACCTTTGCTAAAACATGCATTATTGATTTAAACATTTTCCTAGATCGTTTACCAAACACACAGTGCTTGCATAAATTAAAATTTAGAATTTTTTTACTAGGGAGTAACTTACGATCCATAAGTACCTTTAGTCTCTTCTCGTTCATATGTCCCATGCGCTGGTGTCATAGATGAGCAGGGTCACTTGCAGCTTCAAACACAACCGCTACTTAACTTACCTCAAACCTCGCTTCTAGTTTGTACAGGTCTTATTGCTTTCATGACCACAATATTCCCTTGGACACATTCATAACTTCACCTTGAACTGAAAACTTGTATCCAGAAGCATCCAAAAATCCTGTAGATATTAGCTTCTTTTTTAGTTCAAGAACATGCCATCACCTCAGTCAATATTTTCACAGTGCCATCATACATCTTGATTTTGACGCTTCTGATTCTGAGAATTTTATAGGTAATATCATTTTCCATAAAAACAACCCCTTCATCAATTGATTGATATGATGAAAAAAAACTTCTGTGAAGACGCTTATGGTGAGAGGCACTAGAATCAAATAGCCAATTATTTTGATGTTGGTGGACATTGGAAATAAATAGTACCTCATCAACCATTTTTGGACTTTCTTCTGCTACGTTTTCTTCCTTCGTGGGATGTTTTTAGGATGAATCCTCCTTATATCCTTTTCTCTTCCAACAATCTTTCTTTAGATGACCTTATTTGTTGCAAAACCAACACCTAATCTTTACCTTATTTACTTTTGATTTCAACTTGGATCTATGTCTCGAACTCTGCGATCTCGTTCAGATTGACCTCTACTTGTTACTGCTACCGATGAAGAAGTTTTCTTGATTATTCTTCCTTCATTGATCTTCTAATAAAAAGGCTCCAACGACAATATCATAATCAAAGGATTATGGATTATTAAATTACATAGAGGTAATAAGATGATGCCATGAATCAAGCAGCCTATGCAACAAGGGTATTTCCTTCTCTTCAACATCAAGCTTCACATCCACACTAGTTAATTGACAGGGAAAATCATTGAAGGTATTCAGATGATCATGGGACTTTGAACCACCAGTCATTCTCAGGGTATATAGCTTCCTCTTCAGAAATATTATGTTGGTCAGGGACTTGGTCATATATAGGCTTTCCAATTTAACCCATAAGCCTGCTGCCAAATCTTCTTCAACAATGTTAAACAAGCCATCATCTGCTAAACACAATTGAATGGTACTGAGAGATTTCAAATCCAAATCCTCCCATTCTTTATTCGATATGTCCGCTGGCCTTTTTTATTTTCCTAATAAGGATTTATGTAGCCCTTGTTGCACAAGTAAATCTTTCATCTTGAGTTTCCATAACTCAAAATTGATCTTCTCGTTGAACTTCTCCACCTCAAACTTCACACTCTGTACCTTGGACATTTTCTCAAGCAACCATATTCAAAATTGGACTCAGGTTCACTTATTTTCCTTGATTTCCGGTAACTCGCCTTTGATACCACTTGTTATAGCAGAAAATTAAACAATAAAGAGATCAGACAAAATAAACAAACAATAATGACAAACACAAAAAAAAAACACAAAGATTTAACATGGTAAAACCCTCGAGAGGGAAACATCCATAAAACAAGTGTATCGGTCTTATTTTTATTCAAAGATGGAGATTACAATCTTCTTTGTAGCACCATATAGTTATTATTCTCTTATGGATTCACATCAACTCTTTAATACCATCTATTGCCTCTATGGACTTGCACATAGCCATATACAATTGTCCATTCTAATTTGTGTTGCCTTAAAGTAACAAAAAATCAAAATACAAAAAAAATGGATAATGCTAAATCCATAAACTAGGGAAAAATCTATTATTGCTAAACTCAAAAAATATCAACGCTATTTTTTTGGGAAATTGGTTGTCATCATTATTTACAAAATTCACATCATTTAATTTTATCAAGTAATAATGAAAAAAGTTAAAATAGTCATGAAAGAGACCAACCATAATTTTAACAAATGACACTGGGATGAGACAAGTTGGAGTGGTCATAAAAGAGACAAGCTTGAGTGATTATGATAAAATCAGAATGCTCATGAAAGAGACAAGTTAGAGTGGCCATGAAGTTATGAACTTTGAAGATTTATTTGAGAGGGGATTAGTTTTATGTATGCTTTTTGGTTGAAAGTTTGAATTCAAATTTGTTATATATGGTCATGAAAGAGACAAGTTAGAGAAGTTAGAATGGTCATGAAAGAGACCAGCCCTTATTCACATCATGTATGACAATGAGATGAGACATGTTGGAGTGGTCACGAAAGAGCCCAGCTTGAGTGATTAAGATAAAATGAGATAATTTGGAGTGGCTATGAAGTTATGCAATTGAAGATTTTCTTTTTTTGAATGGTTTCATGTATACTTTTGCGTTGAAAGTTTTATTTCAAATTTGTATAATATATATATGGTCATGAAAGAGACAAGTTAGAGTGATTATGATAAAATAAGATAAATGGGAATGGTCATAAAAGCGACAAGTTGGAGTGGTTATGGAAGAAATAAAGAGAAAGATTATATATGATGATTCACACTTTTAGCTTTATACGGAATGAGAGTATTGAGGGAGGGGCTATCGTGAGGGAGGGGCTTGGAAGGTAGTGTGTCATTCACGAAGGTCATGAAGTTATGAAATTGAAGATTTTTTTTGGAATAGTTTTATGTATATTTTGTGGTGAAAGTTTGATTTCAAATTTGTTATATATATATGGTCATGAAAGAGACAAGTTAAAGTAATTATGATAAAATAAGATAAATGGGAATGGTCATAATAAAAGAGACAAGTTCGAGTTGGTTATGAATATGAATATATATATACACACGAACGAGACAAGTTGAAATGGTCAAAGAAAATTTTATGTATATACAGTATAATTTTATAAATGACAAATGAGAAAAAAATAGAGTTATGAAATTTAAAATGTATTTTTTTCTTTCAATATTTTAATTTATATATTACTTTTGACTTTATTCATAATATAGATTAAGGAACATTTGTTTTTGTCGAGTGTTGATGGCGATTTGAAAGGGGGGAGGAATTGACAGGGGTTTCAAGTTGCAGGGTCCGATAAGTGGGGACAGGGGCTTCGACCTGTTCCATAGATCAGGCGATCTGGTCCGAGGATGAGCGAGCCCTCGGATGGTGGGGCACTGCCCCCTGTTCAGAGCTCGACCATGGAAATTGAGTTAGATAAGGGGAAAAGGCCAATCTCCAACTCCCAGTTGGGAAAGGCAGGGGAAGGCACTAGTGAAATTGTTAAAGAAATCACGACAAAGAAAGTGAACATAAGAATGGGACAATGTTTACCCAAATCGAAGACGATTCCAAAGCTACAGATCAAATTCGCCCGAATCAGGGAAGATATCGGCTACATGAAGGATCGTGCTCTCATAGGGAACTTTGTAGGGATCTGGCCTTCAGAGAAAACCCTAATGTGGTGGATAAACACTGCCTGGAAACCTCAAGGCCATTATGACCTACAACTAGGAGCAAAAGGATTCTTCACAGTTATCTTTTTTAATGAAGAAGACAGAACTAGAATCTTTGAAAGAGGGCCTTATTTATTTAACTCTGCGGGTATGTTCTTGAGACTGTGGAAAGAAAGATTCAATCCAGAAAAGGAGAATCTCACAATTACCCCGTAATGGATCATAATGTATTCCCTGTCGACGAAATACTGGTTAAATGAAATCCTAATGGAAATTGGGAACATTCTAGGAAATTTTGTAAAATTCTCTAACCAAACTCAACAGAGAAGGTACACCTCCTATGCCAAGATCTACATATGTATTGATATATCAAAAGATCTCCCAGATGGAATAGATCTAACATGGGACGATGGAGATTGGTTCCAAGCAATTGATTATGAACAAATACCGTTAAGATGCAGGAGATGTCACGAACATGGGCGCCTGTTCAGAGATTTTCCACAGAATAAAAAACCAGGAAGAATGAGAGAACAAGAAAATCAAGACGTTGGGGGCTTTACCTGTGTCCAAAATAAGAAGAGATCAGCCAAGAAGTCAACTGGCCCTGAAATATTCAATAAATTTCAAATGCAAAACAAGTTTGAATTCCTCCAAGAACCTCAAGGACCTAACATATAGCAAAAGAACATTTCAGACATGGATACAAGCATAAATACCCAACACCAGAATCCCATCAATGCGTCTATAACCAAGGAAAGTGCAGCATAGGACCCACCACAACAACCCCAAGAAAAGGATCCAAGCTCAAAGATCCAGATCCATGAAGAACATCAGGAAATAAAGGAAGACACCAACAAGACTCAGGAGGTGGAAGAGGAAGAAATGGAGATAGGAGAACTGGACTTGGCTGGGCTGAAACAACTTGCTCAACGACAGTCCCCAAGAAGATTCTCCCACAACAAGTTACCCTGCTGGAAAAGGTGATAATCAAATCAAAAGAAATGAAGTTTCTACGGGTCTCAGCGAAATCCCTCAAAGATCCTAAGGGAAAAAAGAAAGCTAAGAAAGAAACCCGAGGCAGACATAGTAATGTGCAAATAATCCAAATGGTTGGAGCTCAATTGGTGGCTTTAGGGAAGTATCCTACCATAGATGCGGCCCTCTCTCCCAAAAATAAATAAGTTCCTAATGCCGATCACATCCTATAATATAAGAGGTTGTAGTAGCACCTTGAATATTCATCTTCTAAGGAGAAAGATTGAACTGGAAAAGCTAGGAGTGATTTTTTTGCAAGAAACTAAATGTTTGGAGACAGATCTGAAGAGTATAGGAGGAAAATTCTGGAAGGGATGCGAGACCGTAGCAATGGATGCTAATAAGGCAGCTGGAGGTATTGGAATTCTATGGAATCCAAAAGAGGTTTTCCTCTATAACTTCTCTGCAACATATCATTCTCTTTCTACTACCTTTCACATCTTAGGTACTGGCATACAGTGATTCATGACCAATGTGTACAGTCCTCAAAAGGCAGAGCAGAAAATGCAATTTCTAGACTCCCTAGGGATGATTAACGGTATGATGGAAAGGAAAACCATGGATCATTGGAGGGGAATTGAACCTGATAAGGAATATGGAGGAAAAGAAAGGTGGGATAAGATAGCTAAACCCCATAAATTATTCCTTTAATGAAGTTATCGATAACCTCAAATTGATAGATGTAAGAAAAAATAACGACACTTTTACTTGGAACAACAAAAGGATGGGAGACAGGGGCATAGCTTGTCGTCTAGACCGCTTTTTGGTGTCAGAGTCCATCATGATGAACGTGGGAGATTTGAAGGAATCGGTCCTTCCATCAGTAAGATCTGACCACTGGCTTGTCAAGCTTGAATGGGAAAATGTGGGTACTAACCTACACAAACCTTTTCGCTTGGAAAAATTTTGGCTGCTTCATCCCGACTTCCCAAGAAAATTAAAAGAATGGTGGGAGGAAATCCCAACCATTAGGGGAACACGGATGTACCAGTTCTAACAAAATCTCAAAATCCTCAAATCAAAAATTAAGAAATGGAACAAAGAATCTTTTGGTAACATCTTCCAAGCAAAAGTGGAGTTGGACAGTAAAATAAAAGAAGTACAAACCAAAGGAATGCAGTCAGGTTTCACAACGGATATTAGGGAGGAGGAAAGCTCTCTGCTCCAGGAATTCAGTCAAAGAGAACACCAGGGGGAAGTATACTAGAACTAGAAAGCCAAAGTGAAATGGCTCCAGGAAGGAGAATGAAATACTAGCTTCTTTCACAAAGCGGCCATCCACCACCATCGAAGCAACTGTCTAGCTAGACTGAGAACTGAAGAAGGTCTTATTTCTGAAACCCAGGAAGATCTTGAACTCACCCTTAACTCCTTTTTTGCTAACATTCTGGAGGAACCAGATGGGGACAAAGAGGCCTCTCAGAGGGAGGTCCTGAGGTAGATCCCTTAGGTCATAACTGAAGAACATAACCTTCTATTGTTGAAACCTATAGAGATGGATAAATTAGAAGAGTCGGTCAAGTAGATGGCTAAGGATAAAGCCCCGAGACCCGATGGATTTACCACCAACTTATTCCATGCATGCTGGGATTAGATGAAAGAGGAATTTTGGGCTCTGGTGGAAGACTCCAGGAAGTCGAGTAATATTCTGAAAGCTCTAAATGCAAATTTCATGACACTTATCCCTAAAGAGTTAGGAACAGAAGACCTTGGAAAGCTCAGATCGATAGCCATGTGCAATGTCATTTAAAAAATTATCTCCAAAACTATTGCTAACAGACTACGCCCTATGATTCCCCTAATTATCTCTCCTAAGCAAGAGGGGTTTGTTGAAGGCACACAAATTTTGGATGGCATCATCTTAATCCATGAAACCATCCACTCAGTCAAAATTGGGAAAATTCCAGGTATGCTCCTTAAGATAGATCTATATAAAGCTTATGATAAACTAAACTAGCAATTCTTAGCAGGGATGCTCAAGGCGTTCATATTTTTTGATCAATGGATCAAATGGGTCATGAATTTGGTATCTTCAGCCTTCTTCTCTATTTTAGTTAATGGCTCACCTACCTTGCCCTTGAAAATCTCCCGTGGTATCAGACAGGGTGACCCACTATCCCCTTTTCTGTTCATCATAGTAGCGAAAGGACTTGGCATGATGCTCAAGAACCTGCAAGTGGAGAATAAGATCAAAGGGATAACCATTACTGAGGAGTTGGAGCTCCAAACTCATCAATAGTTCATCGATGATACAATGCTTATGGGGTCGTCCACGATACAGGAGGCTCGTGGTATCAAAGAGGGGTTGGACACCTTCCTGGAAGCCAGTGAACTGGAAATCAACAAGGAAAAATCACAAGTTTACTTCTTTAATACTCCGAAAATCATGAAAAGGAATATCTTAAGAATTATGGGCTTTTCGAAGGGCAGGCTCCCCTCCAAGTATTTAGGAGCTCCGCTGGCTGAATCGATAATTAGGAAGGTCTCGTGGAAGGACCTTCTGGACACAATTAAGCAAAAACTTATTCTATGGACATTCAGAGCCCTCAACTTCCCAAGCAGACTCATCTTGGTGAAGTCTGTCCTCCAGGCGATGCCTCTGGATCTTTTCTCGGTTCTGGTGGCTCCTAAATCTATGATTAGGAAAATGAGGAATATCCAAAGGAAATTTTTGTGGGGAGGAGACGACTGCCACAGAAAATGGCCTCTTGTAGACTGGAAAATGGTTTGTAAACCCAAAAATGTGGGAGGTTTGGGTCTCTGAGACCCGCTAGATACCATCAAAGCTATGGGAGGAAAGATATGGTGGAAATGGATAACGTATGAGGAAGAAACTTGGGTGAATATTTAGCATGGAAAGTATGCTCATCACTGGCCAAAACAAATGTTGATAAGATTTGGATAATACTGCCTGGGTTCCAGTATCTGGAAGTTGGCCTAGGAAAATCAGACTCCTCATCCAAAGGCACAATTTTTGGGAGATAAGAGATGGAAACTCTACTCGGCTCATTAGTGAGGCTTGGAACCAACAGCAGTGTATTGAAAATCGAGATGACATACCAACTCTCAAATCCCACCTTCATCTCAGTCAGGTAAAGACAGTGAAGGAATTTTTGGACCATGAGTCCTCTGACAAGTTGTTCAGGACTTGGAAAAGGAAAGATTGGTGGCAAAATATGGCACCAGCAAAGGACATTGAAGACTTCTACATGAACCTCTTCTTTAGGAAGATCCTCCAGCACGAGGGTCCTGACAAAATTTGGTGGGTATACTCCAATATTGGAAGGTTCAAAATAAAACAAGCTATAGGGTTGGCTGAATGAAACTCACAGGCAGGAAAAGGAAGCCAAATAGAAGGAAATATGGGGAGGGAATTGGTGGCCCAAGATTGCATCTTTCTACTGGCTCATTCTCAAACACAGAATCCTCACTTGGGATAACATTCAATTCTGAGGGATATCGGGACCTTCAAGATGTAGTCTATGTGAAAACAACATTGAAACCATAAATCATTTGCTGGATGAATCCCCAACAGCTACTGTGATCTGGGAAAGGGGAAGCAGACTGTTCAAATATAATGGAAGACACATATGTAGACTTGATATAACCATTGCTGAGTGGCATAAGAATATATTCAAAAATAAAATTGTGAACAGAATATGGGATTTATACCTGGGCTTCGTGGTATGGGAAATTTTGAAAACCCGTAATCTAAAAAAATTTGAAAACAAAAAACGTCGGGTTGAAGAAATATGGGAAACTCTAGTTGCTCATTTAAAAGAAACTTTAACTCTCACAACTTGGTCCTAAGAAGATTTATAAGTAGACACAACATAAAATCAAATCCTTCAAGTTCAAGGAATAATATTACCTTTGAACAATTCTCGCCTCAACAAGACGGTCAAGAAAACTAACACCACTGAATCTTGGAAAAAACCTCCGCTCACTGCCTTCAAGTTGAACTTCGATGGGGCCACAAAAGGGAGCCCGGACCTTGCTGGTTTCGGAGGTGTGATAAGGGACCCTCAGGGAATAATCCTCAGTCTCTATTGGGGAAGCCTAGGATCAAGTTCCAATAATATAGCGGAGCTTGATGGCCTCTTAAACGGGGTGGCATGGGTGATACAGAACCAGCTAACCTCACTGATAGTGGAGGGGGACTCAATGGTGATCATCAACACATTCAAAAGGATTATGAACGAAGAGGCCATTAATCAAGTTTCCAGGAACTGGAGGTGGGAAGGTAGGATTTCAATGCTCATAGTATGGTTAAGGAACACACCTGCTCTAGTGTTTTCCCATATAAAATGCTTAGGGAATAGGGTGGAAGATACTCTTGCAAATGAAGGGGTTGGAAAGGAGTTCTCCTTCCGTTCAGAGGACTGCGTAGACAAAAGGAATAGGTTGCTTTGGGAAAAATGCAAAGAGTTGGAAGGTTTCAATGCTGGTCGGAATGATGTTGGTCAGCATCATCATCCATCTATTCCTTAGCACCCGAGGCAATACAACTACACTCTCATTACACCTCCTTCCTTTTGCATGCATCTTCCTCCCTCACATGCAGCCCACATGATCGCTCAAGACAGCCTTCGGATGGCCACGTGATTTGGCATGCAGAAGTCCCTATACCCACATCCTTAACAGGTGTGAGGGATCATGATGAGACTCCTACTCCACTTGGAATTTACTCCACGCACATTCAGGATGAGGCAAGGACAGCTATGAAGCAAGGGAAAGAATGGAAAGAGGAGGGTGGCACGTTATCTTGAAGAGAGGTGGCAGATCCAGGGTCAGGCCCTTATCTTTAAAATCACCCTTGTTCATGCACACAAGTTACAGCAAGACCTCAAGGTACTGTCCTCTTAGGCTCACTGGTGGGGATATTTCTATTTTTTGTACTCAAACTATCTTTTTTAGCAGGTCATGCACCAGGCGACCATTAATGGAGGAAGAGAAGGACAATATCTCGCATGAAGAGGAGGATTGGATCATGTCCAGAAAGATATGGAGCCATAAGGTGGAGGGTTCCCAAGGCATGAATTGGAAACAACAGTCGAATCAGAGGAAGAAGGGCTACATCATCCATGACAAAGGAACGACTATTTATTCGTCTCAGGAGAGCGAGATGATTATCATAGTTGAGCATATCTTGGTTCCTGTTTTTTATTTAGTGAAGGATATCTATTCTATCTAGCTCTAGCTCATAATGGATCAGCAGGGGAGGGGGAGGCATAATCAGTGGATTAGGGGAATTATGGCCAAGGGAAATCCCCCCTAAGCTGAATCCTCGAGAAAAAACACACTAGTGGAAGTTGGCCCTATCCCCTTGGTGTTTAATTAGGGTGCTCAATATATGGCGGAAATCCCAGCAAGGGTTGAAGCCATCATTTCCATTAGGGAAGTTGATCTGGTCCATGAATACGAGACCCACCAGGATCGGCCTATAATTTCCAGTCCATTTTGGACCGGGCGCATTTTTCTTGCAAGGGACATTCAAGCAAATCTGCAACTGGCTCATGGTGTTTGTGAAACCCTGGCATTAATCAGACAAGGACATAAAGAGTCTACAGCTGGCTTCAAAATGTTGGATTCAATAGTGAGAGATATTTGGGAAGCTTGGGAGAACATCCCACGGCGCCGCCTCCCTCCCCACCTGATGCTTCATAGCAGTAAGGATCGGGGCTTCTTCTCTTTTGGACGATCTCTTGTTTTTTAGGCTTCAGTGTTTTGTGACCAAATGTTGTTTTCTGGTTTTATATATTGACTTTTGGTAATGTTAATTCTTGATTGTATTATTTTGGATTGGGCTTGGGTAGTCAATAGTGAAGACATCTCGAGTACTCTGTACTTGTGCAGATACAGGGGTGTGTTGTACTTTGCTTTATGTATAGGTAGGCAACGTGGGCAGCTTATGGCCTTTTGGGAGTGCAATTGTCGGGTTAATACTGTATCTAGAATGGGGAATGGATAGAGGGACAAGAACCTAAGAGAAACATGGAAAGAATCACTCAGACTAAGAAGCACCCGAGCCTGTATTTCTCTCTAAGCTGGTCGGGCCTGATTGTAATCTATTTTTGTACTATACAGTAATATACTATTTCTATGCTTACCAACAAAAAAATAAAAATAAATTAATGAATTTAAAACAAATTATCAAGTTGTATTAAAATAATGTTCCATATGAATGAGACAATGATAGAGAGTTATGAAATTGAAAATGCATTTTTTTTCTTTCAATATTTTAATTTATATTTTTACTTTTGACTTTATTCATAATATAAATTAATGTATATTTTTACTTTTGATTTTATGCATAATATAAATTAATGTATTTAAAACAAATTATCAAGTTGTATTAAAATAATGTTTCATACGAATGAGACAATGATGGAGAATGTATGTGCCAAAGTGGATTGATGAATACTTATATATTTACATCGAAGGCGTTAAACAATGGAGATGAAATCTTAAAAGATTCATTGTTGCTTAAACGAATGGAATGTTGTCACATGCCTTCACACCAAATTCATCAAGTTTTTGTCCACGTTCATTTTGCCAGCCAAATTCGTCAGGTTTTTATCCGCATTCATTATACTAACACATTTTCTTGCTAATTTGGCGGTTGGTCGACCCATCACGCTTTAGTCGGTTAGGTGCATCAATTTAGGGTTTTATGTATTTTTGGGATTTTATTTCGTATGCTTTTTTTCCTTTTCCTCTGCATTCATCCTTTTCCCTTTTTCGTTATCCTTGACATTGTGGGAGGATGAGCAAGGATTCAGAAGCTAAAGATTACAAGTTTCATTCACAAGCTTGAAAGTTAGGGCATCATAGGGTCTACCTTCGTTCACGATCTGGTGCTTTACGTCCTGCGCCATGACTGCGGGGATGACATTATCCGGATCCCCACAATCTGCACTGAATATTGTGCTTGTTTGTCATAGACGGGATTGTCTTAGCCTTCAACTGCAATGCCTGACAAAACATCCTTAACCAGCACACTCAACAGACATCACCACTCTCTATTCAAGGACATAATGATCTTTACACAACTGGACAAGCGATAGGAAATGAAAAACCCGTGGCACAAAATCCCTGATCAAATTGGATTGGAATAGGTTAATGAAGTCAATTAAATTGGCAGCATGTTGATTTATCTAGTTGATAGCCTCATACAAATCAATTATAGAAAGAATAGGGTCATGGATTTCTCCATCCTTGTCCATTAAATTGTCTTGCATGGCCTTTTCTAGTATTGACGAGGTCAGTGAGCTAGGGCTTGATTCCATTTCCAATTTTAGCTAAAATTGAACAAAGAAGCGGGTATAATGAATCGTGAGGAAGCTAAGAGCAGTACTACTTGGAAAAATCTAGATTGAAACGATCAATTTTGAAGGAGCTTGGTGTTTTAGGTTCGTCGAAATGAAAATGTCAAAAATATGAGTTAACAGGTAAAAATTGGAGAAGTTAATGGATTAAAAACACCTCAAAGTTGATCCACCGGTCCCATGAGAGTTGAATCGTGAATGATTTCCACAGAGAAGCGTGTGGTGGTCATTTATCTGGGCTTGCTACATCCCAAAATATTTTGAGAGCGGGTTATTTTTTTTCATCGATCTTCAAGGATTGTGTCAATGCAGTTAAGCAGTGCCACCCTTACTAGGTGTTTTCATGGAATATGCGCTTGCATCCTACCTCGTTATATCCGATTATCACCGTTAGTCCCTTCACCAAGTGGGGGGTTGATTTTATGGGTTTCAACCCAACTTCGGCTGGGGGGAATCATCATAATATAGTGGCTATTTATTACTTCACGAAATGGGCAGAGGCTATGCCCACTATCAAATCTGACGATGAGACAGCTGCACATTTCATTTTCAATCATATTATCACCTAGTTTGACATCCCGAGAGAGCTTGTCACAGACCATGAAAGGAACTTTCAAAACAAGATGATGTATGAGATATCTTTGAAGTTGGGATATAAGAAAGAGTAGTCCTCTTCTTATTATCCTCAAGCGAATGGACAGGTTGAAGCTGGGAATAAGTCCCTTAAGTCCATTCTCCAAAGAACCATCACAAAGAAATACTAATTGGCATATCATGTTGTATCTTGCTTTGTGGGCTTATTGAACCGTGGTTAATACTACCACCTACTTTTCTCCATATCAATTAGTGCATGGGGTGGAGTCAATTTTATCGATTGAATGTGAAATCCCTTATTTGAAGCTAGCCGTAGAACTTTTTCCAAAAACTTCTGAGTTAGAGGAGTGTCTAGTCTACTTAGAGAAACTTGATGAGCAACGTCGAGATGCCTTAGTGTCTCTTGAAGTAAACAAGCATTGTGTTAAGGATCAATATGATAAATCTGTCCATCCCTGTAAGTTTAGTGAAGGCAACTTGGTCCTCTTGTATGACCAAGCTAGTGAACTGTTAGGGGTGGGAAAATTCAACCCCATGTGGCATGGACCTTACATAGTTAAACGAGTGTTAGAGAAAGGGGCTTACAACATAGTAGATTATGAGGGGACAGCCTTGGAGAAGCCTAGAAATGGGCTCTATTTAAAAAAATAGTATGCATAATTCTCATTCGAGGCTGATACTGTGTATACTATCGTACAATTACATAGTTTATTTTTGGTCTTCTTGTGGTGATTGGGTTTGTTGACTTGCTTCCATTTGCTGTGGAAGATGACGACATAGTCTTCAGTATATGTAGCATTCGCTGATAGTGCTAGCCGCCATGTTAGTTTTTTTTATCATTTAAGCAATATGATCTTAGGATCTTATCTGAGAGAATAACATGCACAACAATAATCACAAGAGACAAGAAACAAAAAGAGTTTTCCTTGAGGAAACCATAAAGGAGAAAACCCTGCAGCTTCCTCAGAGATAGAATGAGAACCAATAGAAAAAGTAAAACCTAAAGACATAAAGATGATCTCCGATAGTTTTTATCTCTCTCACTTGTGCGGGATCCTCTTCTCTAACTCATTCAATATAGTTGAGTGAGTGTGTGTTTCAAATAGATATTCTCACTCTCTATTTATACTAGTTTCGACTTGACAATTACTCACCAGGGTCGAGTTCTCTAGGAGAGTTTAATAACGAGAGTTTAATAACCCTAGTACCTCTCAACTATGGGGACTATTGCCTTGACTTACAAAGGACGTTTAACCTCTATGACATTACATGACTTGATTACATTAATGATTCTCTCGATAGGAACATCGGGGTACAAAGAAATACAATATATAAAATATACAAGTGAATACATTCCGAAGTTACAAATACATCAACACGCCACACCCAGAACTCATCCTCGGCTACTTGGGTGATCTATACACCTACGGGTCAGGTTTTGTCTTCAGGAGGTGTATGTCTTTGACCTTCATTGAATAATATTGCTAAATACAGTGTCATGATTGAGTTATTACGCGATGCCATCTCTCATGGTATTCGATCTCTTGAGGTACGTATTGACTCGAATGTAGTGGTATTACAGTTAAATGGCATGTATCATATTATAGATCCAACTTTATTACAAATATCACTACTACATTTCGATCCAAAATCCGACGGAAAAATCCGACGGCGCGTGGATTTCTTTTTTTAAACTTACCAAAAATAACAAGGCTAATTTTTTTTTTGTAAATATGGCCATAAGCGTCGCTTAAGCAACGGCTATTTTCATAAGCGTCGCTTAAGCGACGGCTAGTCTCATAAGCGTCGCTTAAGTGACGGCGCCTTTGGACTCGAAAATGAGGGCCTTCTTGGGTAAAAGCCTTATGGAAGGTAGAGAAGTCCACAATGAAGTTCTATTGCAATTGGACGAGCTCCAAGGTTAGATATGAAAACTGAATGCTAAGGTTAATACCATTGCCAAATATGCTAATGGCATTGTCTTTGCATTGATGGAGGACCCACCAACTCAATGTCAAGAGATTTCCCTAACCTCTATCTTTGATGATGATAAACCTATTTCATTTAGGATATGTTAATATTACTTTTATTATTATTATTTCTAGTTATCTTAGTTTGTTCACATGCATATCTAGATATTATTATTATTATCATACTGTAATTTCCACATACAATATGGCCACCTAGACCATGCCCATTAAAAATAACAATTTTATGTTTTGTACCGAGTCTGCAATTCAATGACGTCAATTTACTCAATCGCTTGAAATATAAAACATGGTCCACTTAGGTGTCTAACATAAGCCTTGTAGTCTAGCATTTACTAATGATAAGGAATCTTTCACCTAAGATGCATGCCAAACTTTTCAACATAAGGATGTGATTGTAATGGATGGGTTTAACAATTCTGTGTTTTTTCACAAGAGGTTATAGGGTTAAATTCGGAGGGGTATGGTATGTATACCTTTGTAGTTGCATAAAGGGGGTTCTTTATCTCAAACAAGGGATCTCATACATCAAATTGGAGCCTGGCTTGACTGCGACCTTGAAAATAGATTATTATTATTATTATTATTATTATTATTATTATCACATATATTTGTCATATTCTTTAATTATAGTGCAACGTATCAAACCTGTGCAAGTTTGTTCATTGCCCATGTAAGTTATGTCAAGTAGTTAATTCAAATAGTTACAATCATAAACATAATTTAATTTTGAATGATACCACCATTTCATTCATTTTTATTTATTAAAATCAAATACGTGATTCTAATAAACATTAAACCTATTAATCATGATTCTATAATCTATTATTCTAAAGAATGCACACAATTACAACCACCAAAACCCTATTACATTCACTCAGCATAGCAACAATCCAACATCATCACCTTCTGAAACATTATCGACATTTCTAGAACCTTAAATAGTATTCAAGTTTACTTCAAGCGTTAGCCTTTACATTTTATAGTGGCGCCTCTAGGTGAGTCGTGAATTCATAACTATTTTTCCATTAACTATTCAATGGTGGACTTTACTCCTTTCCTCCCACTCCATTTTGACATGTATAAGATGCATTAATCTATCCAAATTCTCTTCTTAGTGGTAAAATAGTCGAGTTCTTTATGCCTACCATCACCTTCTCCACCCACCTATTCCATTATGCTCGTACAACGCCTCCTCAAAATATTCAAAAGATGTTTCATGTTTTTCCCTTGTTAGCCTAGTGCCACTAATCTGATAAAGGCTATTATAGTATATATTAAATAATGAAGGGACCAGACACACATATTGATTCTCCCTTAAGTCAACTCCATCGTTCATTTTCCTTTGATCAGTGATGATCCACTAGTGCATTACTGTTACCCTCTAAACAAAGGCGTCAATTCTAGAATGGCCTAGAGCGCTTAAAACTTGAACTAATAAAATGCTTCAAGTTCAAGGTGTCATTTGGATAGAAGCAGTTGCACTCCAACAACAAAGGCTTGCACCTTTCCCAAATCCAACAGATCTAGAAAGGACACCGGAGCGGTGGTTTTTATCTCCGCAATGCTCGATCGGGTTGGTTCCCGGACAGTTATCGGGGCCTGGCTGCTTCGGACAGTTTTGAAGTGATGATGTGGTTGAGGAAGAAGTGGGTGGTTGTAAGAGAAGTGTTGAAAAATGTTAACATTGCTTAAACCATTTGATAAATTAGGTAACGACCAATAATCTACTTGTGGTCACAATTGGATATAGGGTGACATTCCATAACGTTGATCCCTTAGTTGCAAAAAATGTTAATAATGATAATGCAGGGATATGGAGGAGTAGATTGTGCTTAGGTTTTAGGGGTGAGAATTTGACAATTCTTGCATAGATTAATCTCATGAATGTAGTGATGTGAAAAGAAAGCCAACAAATATCCCACATAAATGATCTTTTGGGTGATGGCCATTCTTGATAAATGGTCATTGTAAGCATCCCATGAAATCTATTGAGAACTTGTTTGACCTCTTTCTGAGTTAGGAATTGACATACTATGATGTCAACTCCTCATTGATACATGTTGCCTTTAAGGAGGAGGTAACAAGGACACCAATGATGAATTTCTTGATGGTCATATTGAGAGAGATGTGGATCAAAGCTTAGTGTGTAAAGGTAGTTCAATATAATGTCATAACATGGGTCGTTCGATGCTATAACAAAAATATGCTTGTCAGGAGCAATACTATTGAGTGGTCATTGGATTACATGGGTAGGGAAGTCAGTGATGAAATCAATGAGGGACAAATATTTCTTATGTTTACATGTATAATTGATTAATTGTGTTCCTTCCTCTAATATTTCCAAATGGATAAGATTCTAGGGTCATATGGGTGACCAATTAAATTTTATGTGGATTCGACTTCTTAGAAATAATTGGTGATGATATATTAAAGGTGGAGGAGGAAGTTTAGATGACTAGGACGATGCATACTAGTTTAAATTCAATATTCCTAGAATCCATCCCAAAGGTGGATTGGGGCCTATGAAATTCAAATATTTCATACCATTATCACTTTGCAATTGCATATATAAGATAATTTCAAAGGTGATAGTTGTTCACCTCAAGCCTCTTATTTGAATGGTGATATCTATGAAATAGTTTGTGTTCCCCAAGGTAAGATTGATTTGCAAGGCTATAAACTCATACTTGGAAGGTATGCACTTGATTAATACCTCTCATATTCTTGTGACTATCATTAAATTATTATTTCTAAATATTATGATTGAATATATTGGGTTTATCCAATACTCCTTATACTCCAAGTGGCATTTATTCTAGATATTGTAAAATGGATAATGGGTTGAATGAATTGTTGGATCGGATTGCCCGCTTAAACAGGTTAGTCCCAGTGAAAGTATCATTCTCAGGAAGTAGTAGTACGAGGGATGGACCTAGCCTAGGGTCATCTCTCTCACACTAGTCAGCTAGTTTCAGTTTCATTCAAGCAGGTCAGGTTATTCCAGTTTTAGGTGTATCAATGAGGTTTAACAAGACAAGCCAAGACCCGTACGCCAGGTTGTTGTCTCAGATTCATTCTGCAAAAATCCCCAGCGGGGGTGGAAAGCGCCTTTGCTACATGACATATGTGAGACAACAAAGATGCTACTTGTTGAGGGGTGATTTGAAATGAAACTGAGGGTTTGGAGACCTGGATTTATTGTCTGGCTCTGCACGTTGATAAAACGATCTGGGTTTTCCTATCTATCTCTGTTTGATATATTAAATATATTTTATTTTTTGTCTTGCTCATATGATAATCCTTGTGGGTTTGCTTACTGAATCCATATGATGTTGATACCATTAATAAAATTAACTTGGCATTAGTCTTTGAGGGAAACCCCATTTTGTTTCTCTTGCTCTGTGGGCTATACTTAAACTTCTAGACTGAAACCTTGGAGGTCAAAATTACAATTAAGTTTCAATAAAATTGTTTATGTTCGTTGCAAACGGTCTTGGGTTTTGAACTCCGGCGTTATTCACAGATGCACAAGTTACCAACATAACCTTGAAAAATCTATAGTATTTTGTTGAAAAGAGAGTAAGATGTGGGTTCTGCTGTAGAAAAGGGAATAGATATGCAAAAAAATCCCCTTAAATCCGCTGAAAAAACAAAAAAAACTACCAAAGCAGGAGAGCACCGATGAAAGAAAGGGTAAAAACCCTAGAACCCGTTTGCTGTTGAAATAGGAGCGCTAAAACCCTAGTTTAAGACCTGAAACAGTCCTGAAACAATGCTAGACAAAGAAAGAAGAGTACACGCTGGAAC
This sequence comes from Pseudotsuga menziesii, assembly GCA_001517045.1. NCBI lineage: Eukaryota > Viridiplantae > Streptophyta > Pinopsida > Pinales > Pinaceae > Pseudotsuga > Pseudotsuga menziesii. Next base: position 42,698 of record LPNX010911605.1, on the reverse strand, counting down.
TGATACCTTGTTGATATCAGAAGATAGTGGGATCTATTGTGAAATCTCCAATAAGCCCTAATCCAGCCAAGCAAAATTACAACAGAAATGAAACATCACTTAAACAATGAACGAGAGAGAGATTGCATACCCAACCACATGAACAAGAGAAGCACTATCCCAAGAGCGTGACTAGGTATATTTAGTCAAATATATAGAAATACAATAAATTGGGTTAATTACTCATATGTAGGCTTCACAAATTCCACCAATACATCAGAGGGTTTGCATGTGGCCTCAAGTGAAGATTAAACATAATCTCAACATGAACAATTCACTGATGATGTATAAATAAGCCATTCAGTGCTATGCATGCATGTGCATTGGCCCTCCTCTGGTGCTATCTATGCACCTATGTTTGCCCTTCATTTGCAGAAGTGTTGGCCTTTTTATGGCCCTTACAAGTGTGTTGGCCCTCATGGAAAAAGGGAAATTTGTAGGGTCAGGGGCTTTTTGCAGGGCAGTGTTTTACACATGCCAACCTTCCTTCAAAAGGGTAACAACAACACTTGCATGGGACTTCCTTTGCATCTTTGATCTCTTTCCTTGCTTGCATTGGCCAACCTTTGTGTTTCTCTCTTTCCTTACCTGCATGAGCCTTCCTTTCACGGGCCTTCCTTGCAGGAGAACAAATTTAATAGGATGTTTGAGAAATTTTAATTCAGGCTTTTAAAAATTGCCTAAAATTTGAACATAATCTCAAAATATGCTGAAGTTGGTGACAGAGGGGTTAATAATTTGGTACTTATATTCCATGATTAAGGATATGGCTAACTCTGATACTGACTAAGATCGGCTCTTTATATTGCTAAAGGGTGGTAATATCCACCAAGTATCCTCTAATCAGGAGGGTTGCGAGAGGAGTATATGCACATAACGATAAGAAACAGAGACCTTAACAAATTCATGGTACATGCTGTAGTTTTGTTCAAATCAACAACTTATCCATGGACATTAATATATTTTTGTCTTTTTCTCAATCTTGTCCTTATACTGTGCTGCTTCATCTGCATTATATGTTTGAAATGTCATCAAAAGTAAATTAAAGCTTAATTATTTATTTCTGATTCTTGGCTGAATCAAACATGCAATGCTCCCTAGCAATTTTCATGTGCTTACATACCATTGCTCGTCATTTTGCAGATTATGTACTAGAGGGAAGTGAGGGCACACCATTTTTAGGTAAGGCCTTACATATTACATGAAACAATCCAAACTATAAAACATCTATGATTTTAGGATACAAAATTGGAGTTGGGTGGGATTTTGTTTAGTGGACACCTATTTCCTATGGAGTCTTGGTTCCTATACTTGCATCTGCAGATTCCCGTCTAGGATATGGACAAATGGACAGATGCATAAGATTTCTGGGTTTCTAGAAAGTGGGCATCTTAGACATTTGGAATTTTACATTCAACTTTTACCTTAGTATCTAGCTGTATATATATATAGTGCATATATTAACTGTCTCCATCTTTAAATTTTCTCTCTTCATGTTCTCCAACTCTTGACACTTATCAGTATTGTCCAAATATATTGTATTGATGTATTATTAGTCTGATGAACAAACAAGCATCAAAATAAATGTCTGATAATATTGGTCTATTACTTGAAATTGTTGATGCCAAGATACTTGAAACACCCCAATGGTAAAATTGCTGACATGTTCTCTCAATAAACAGGATATAGTTTTCAGATTATAATCACCACTATTTGACATGGCATATCCCGAAGGCATTGTTGTTAGCATCTACTTATCTGAAAAGCTTCTCTTATCATGTCATGGAAAATATTCTTTTTATAGAGAAAAACCACATGTGATGATTTACAAATGTATTCTCATAAATCTTAACCAACAACTTTCAATTACAAAATAAACTGAAACCATTACAAACAGTTAGTAATTTTTTCTTTATATCATGTTATGCTCAATAAACATTTTTGTCACGGATTTTATTTTCTTGTGGTCTTATAACTTTAAAGATTTTATTGTTGGCATCAAATCTGTCAACTCTATTAGCCCTACTCTCATTGGATTCATGTACCTTCTAGGTCAAAAAACTGAGGGATTCTATGCTCAATGTTTGATGGGGCTTAGTGTTGTTTTTTGGCTTGCTGAAAGGCTAGGGGAACTATATGTTATTGATTGTTTATATGGGTTATTGTGAAGATGTTGACATTGAGGGAAAAATGCAACAGGGAAATGACACTAAAAATATCAACAGTAGCATAACGAATGTGGATGGTTCAATGGTGGGGGTAGTATTATTGAGTGGGTGAAAGGTAGCAACCTTGACTGTGTGGAGGGGTTGCATGGTCAACCACACAGTTATGAGGGCCATTTGAGCAACATAGAGGTTTGGGAAGGGCTACAAAAAAATACAAGAGATGTTTAGTTGGTTAGGAACTTAGGACAGCTAGCATTGGCTGTAAAAGACATGGCAAAGAATAGATGATGTCACTGCTTCACAGGTGAGGGCAGAATTTGTCTGAGTGACATCAGCTATGAGGCAAACGTTATGCACATTCTATATTGACATTGTTGTTTTATAAGAAGCATTAACCTGTCACTGTCAGCTTGATCACATCATAAATGGTAAACCATCTAAACTGCTGGTCCAATCTTCTCTTCAAAGTCTGAATTTGTCAGGCTGTCTTTGAATATACCCATGCCTGGAAATGCTTACTGCTGTTTGAAAATGAAAGTGTACTCAGATTTTCCCTGTGTATTTTTACTCTCATCAAAACAAGTGTCCCATAAGAGAAGATCTCACCATAACACTCTCATAAGCTGACCACGTGACCATGTCATTTCTGTTGTTCAAGTGAAAAAATTTCACTTGAACACCCATGCAATATGGGGGATAGAAAGTTCATTACACAAATTATGGATCTGAAAGGTGAGAAACAATAATTTAATATGGTCTTCATGTGTTCAGCAAGGGAGTATTCCATGTAGAGATTCAAGATAGTTTTTCTCTTGTTTCAATGCATTTTGAATCTTGATATCGGTTCTATGAAACTTATTGAATGGTTGTTCTGTATCAGCAAAATGACACTGACATTGATGTAGACAACAATTATCACTTTGCAAAGCTTGGTAACACTCCAAATCAACTGCTTGTACTTTGCGTTCAATATCTTCAGCTTTCACCAAAGGTGATGTAAAACTGAAAAAGATTCCTTAAAACTGATTTTAGGAATTTGTGTCTCACCACAAAAATGATTGCATGCATGTTCAGTCTTGGTGTAAGTATTTGAAAATCCCACATCGCTTGACAAGAGACTATGGTGCTATGCTGCTACAATAGAACCTTGTCAATTATAACATTACAGGAAATATACCATTATTATAATTTATTGCCCGTCCCTGGCTTTGATGATAATATTCCCAGACTTCAACAGTTAAACATGGTAACCAATTTTGCCATTATTCCATACTGATTGAAGTGTTGTTACACCATTTATTGGATAATCACTATGACCTGTCTCACCTGAATGCTTCTGATTTCTTTCTTGAGATCTGAAATTTTTAATATGTGACTTAAAACTGTGAGTGCCTGAAGCCTTCTTATTGTTGGTGCTGGTGGTGAGGCAAATTTGTTGTTGCTTCATGCTGCACGATCCACTGAATTGTAATCCAGCAAAATATCCCAGGATAAGTATAGTTCCTCATTGGTCTTCCATTTGAATTGTCACTTAACCATATCACCTACTGCTTCAAGTTGCTTCAAAGAGGAGTTTGAATTTTTTTGGTAGGAGAAACAAATCTTTTGATCCCTTTTATCAGGGCCTATCCAGCTTCTGCCCAGGATCATTATTTTATGTTTATTGCGTGCTTTTCAATTGAGCACATCATATTTTTTAGCTTGTGCTTTACAGTACAGGAAATCATTAATATAGGAAGACATCATAACCTTGAGCAACTATGAGCAACTATGAAGATTCCTGTAATTTCCAAAGATTGTCCTGCATTTGTTTCTCATGGTTGGTTGCATTTCCATGACTGAATTTTCCCTTGGGAACTTCTATCGCAATTCCAAGGGAAATTTCCATCATTTTGTCTTGGTATGGCCATCTATACTACAATAATTGCAAATATCAATGATTCTCACCGTTGTCGTTTGACTGAGCAGCTTTGTAGGTCATCCTCCTGTCATGTTGTTGTGCACCATACTTTGTGTTTCCTATTGCTCCATTCTATGCTGGTTTTCTGTCCCTTCTTAAAGGGATCATCAAGTTTCTTTCCCTCAAAGAGGGCTAGTTTCCTTTTGATTTAGCCACACAAGGCTCCTTGGTGTTTCATCAATAAGTGCTGATCTTCCAGTTTGAGGCTTAACATAATGGATTGCTTCCTAAATTTGGTGGTATAGTCTTGGACATTTTGACCATCGCTTTGGTAGAATTATTTACTATTGCCATTCAATCAGTTGTTCCTCTTGATAGCCAATGGGATAAAACTGTTTTTTTAGGAGTGCTTTGAACTCCTCCTAAGAAGCCAATGGGGATTTCTTTTGCTGTTTTGAGGGCTACATGTAGCTCTCCCACCATACTAATGCATGGGTAGTCTTTTTCAGCATAGGAAAGTATGCTTTTTTCTTGTCTTTGTATCCTTGGATACTGAAATATCAAATATACCTCTATTTTCCTGAACGAATCATTGAGCTTTTCAGCACCAACTCATTGCTTTGCTAAACAACCAGCTGACAACAACTAATTTTCACTCCTCTCTTCATTGTTGAGTGAATCGAGCTCTCTCCTTTTTGTTAGGGTGGAGGTAACTTCACAGAAGAAAAGAATGTGGACTCAATGCTTTGCAAAACAGTCAGTTGACAATAACCATTTTTCAATCACCTCTTCATTGTTGAGTGAATCGAGTTCTCTCCTTTGTGTGAGGGTGGTGAATGCCCTCTCAACTATTGCGTGAAATAAAGAATTCTAGTTGGAGACTTGTGTGAGGTTCTCAACTTTTGCATCTCTGTGTGAGGCTCTTAGTTTTTTGCATCTCCACTGTAACCTCCCTCAATTGAAACACTACTCCTTTTAAGGAGGAAACCTTGATACGCTTGCTGCAACGTAAAGGATATTGAAGCACTGAGATTGATATCCGTATCTGTTGGGATGAGATAGGGAAATATCCCCCATCGGATAGTAAGCTCTACTGTTGCTTTCATAACTGCACAGTCTTGAAAATCAATGCTTTCATGTCAATGGAATTGGCGTGGAAGGACGAAGCCAATGTGTAGGAGAGACGTAGATCTCGAGCCACATTGGTCTGGCCTGAAGAAGATAACTTAGATAACGAACTTAGGGCTTGTTCCAATGTGTCTTGGTGATTGCTCTCTTGAACATGGAGTTGGTCGAGTGTCGAGGGTTACCTTGAACCCTAAGTTGGTGTGACCTTTGTGTTAAGACTGCGTGGAGAATCCCTTGAGTTGCCTCTGTGTGGAGATTGCGATGGTATCCCGTGAAGTTGCAAATAAAGCTCTACTTACACGAGCTGTCATCCACAAAACCTAATCCGGAGGACCATGTCTTGTGAGGTGTCAATAGGTATGTATGTGGATTTGCAGGTCAGAGACCTCAAACTCCTGGTGGCCTCGGCTTAATCTGGTTACCACTTACTCTTTTTTTTTGCTTTTCACCCTCTTGGGGATCTTTAGGGGTTACAAGCGTTTTTTCAAGCGAGCTATGCTGGAATCATCAGATTTTGTGAAGGACGATACTCTAAAAATATGTTGTATAGTTGGGGTTGTGGTTTCTGCTATTCAAGGCCCCAGATTGCACTATATTCACATCCCTGAATCAAACTTGGGTCAACAATTTGGGGAACTGCTTGAAGATGTTGAAAATGCAGATGTCACATTTGATGTATCAGGGGAAAAATTTCATGCCCACAGAGTTGTTCTGGCAGCACATTCCCCTGTATCTAAATCCATGTTTTTTGAGTCCTCTGGCGAGTGGAATGACAAAGAAATTAGCATCAAAGGCACAAGGCCAGAGGTGTTTAAGGTGATCTTTCATTCTTCCTATGATTATGGAATTGTGCTTTCTCTTTATTTTAATTTTGGAAGATTGGGTATTTGCCTTGAGCTTGTAAATTTTTTCCTTTAAAGGCATTCTTGGATGAATGGAAATTATTTTTCATTATATGTATATACTGTAGTGTATGGGAGAGGCTTATGTTTACAGGTTATGCAGAAACTTGTGGAAATTATTTTCTGCATTAAATGCATTTATTGTTGTCTGCGGAAGAGGCGTATGTTTGCAGGTTATGTAGAAACTTGTGTAGTTCTTGTTTGGTCTTTGCTGATGGTTGAACACACATTCTTTTTTTCTTTTGTTCTTATCGGCTAACTTATTATAGATGGGAATGTAACAGAGCTTAAGTTAAAGGTTTCCAGGGCTGGGACTTTATTTATCCACTTGATTATATTAGTCTAGGTAATTGGGATTAAAGGGATGGCATAACAGCTGAGTTATCTTGAAATACAGTAAAACATCTGCCTTTTCTGTAGCAGCAGATATAAAATGAGATATTCAGACATAGGACCTTTCTGTGGCACTTCTCTACTCTTGGTACTATGTTGTCCTGGTGTAAGTAGAGTTCAAATTAAATGTATTTATTCTCTGGGGATAATGTCAAGAAAGCATACTTATTTTAAGGGTACAATGGAATTTAAAATTTAAAGGCAAATTTTCTAAGACTTTTTTGACCTGCTATATAATCTTGGAAATTTGGGATGAATGTCCTAATGTTCAACATTGCCCAGGCAAACCAAATGATTGTATGAGTATATTTTTGAGAAAATGGTAAAAAAATGGCCAATTCAGGAAAATTATTCCTTAATGATTTTGTTGGATTATCTCTGTAACATTTATGTATCTTCATAGGTTATAATGGCCCTTGTTGCTTCAGATATTTAGATTAAATGAATGGTACTTTCCACTTAATTGGATTTTTGTCTGGTTATTTCATTAGACTCTTGAGCATAAGTTATAAATTATTAGTCAAATGCAAGGTATCTTTCAGAATGCTTGTTGAAACTTTGAAATACCATGCGATTAGCAACTTGTTTCTCATTTATACTTCATCGATAACTTAGCTGGATTGTTTTCTAGCCAACCTTATGCTAGACAGAGTCATTCTATCTGGAAGAATGATATGATCCAACATCAGACATTTGTTGCTTGCAAACTATCTAGTAAAACTCTGATATTGGTTTAATAATCATGGACCTTGGCCCGTCTCTAAAATCACTTCAGGCTAATGCTTCATGAATCATTTTTGTATTGACCAACAGAAACAAAAAAATATAGTACAACAGGAAAACAATTTTAGATTACGAAATTTGGCTTTTCGTTTGACTTCTTATATGTTTGTGCTCTGTCTCTTTCTCTGCAATTAAGACTCGGGACCATTCTTTTGTCTGAAATTCAACATGTTTTTTTCCAATTACTAGCTTTAGTTGGAACAGTTGAGCTTTCTACTCTTGGCTGTGAATTTTCCTTTTTGGAGTACTTACAGTTATAAAAGTTGCAGACTTGTAATGACTGAGAAGATGGAAATTACACTTTTACTTTATCTATGTTTTGGATAAGGATAGTTTGTGCAAGGTTTCAAATAGGATATAGATTTTGCTTCAAAACGAGCATTTAGCAACTATTTGGAGATCAAGCTTTAGTATCGCCAGTGTGTTTTGATCAAGAATGGTATGCCCCCCACTAAGTGGAACCTAGTAGAGTGCCCACTTATTGTTATATTTACATAAGCACAAATACTAATGGTGTTTTTTAGTAATGATCCAAAAGATAATGTTCTGTACAAGAGAATTCAAATACTTTAGGTTCTAAGGTTTGTTCTTCCATGATTTTCACTGAACAACAACTCTGAAGCTATAGACATTTAGACAAGGTACTAACTAAAATATCATCCAAGTGTCAGGAACAACTAAAAATATGGCCATCCAAACTTAGCTACCTGGTTGTGGAAGCAGCCTTAGTCTTACAACATCATTAGATTTCTTGTAGTGATTAGAATGTTGTCTGGAGCTGCAAGGTATGCACATCCCAACCAGTATTCTCTATGGGCCAACATGAGGCCACGTTGCAAACTCAGAGAGGGAATATCTTCACAAGATCCAAGGATTGGGCCACCTTAAATGTGATAGGTCGGTCTTAGGAAAGTTTATTAGTTGAAATAAACTCTGTTTAGATTTGCTTTGAGAATTCAACCAGGAACAGAATGGTGATCCTTCTGGAGGCAAGTGTGCATTCAAGAGACCTTCATCACTAGGCATCTGCCACTGTAATAATACTCCAATAGCTTGTATTTAGTATCAATGTGGAACTGTAGGACTGGAATGAAATCCCAGTAATATGCCACTGCAGTATTGGAGTGATGGTGATGTTAGTAGTGGAGTGCGGGAGGATGCTATCAGATCAATCCAGGGACTTATACCTCGAAGTTAGTTTCCAGATAAACAAAACTTTTGGTGTGGGTAATTCCTCCTAAACCACCTGCGTCTCACAATTGTTATCCACATTACAATATTCACAACACACACCCCAGCACACACACATGGCAAGAGGAAATATTAATGTAGATTATTCAGAATAATGAAAACATTTACTAGAAATATTATATTCAAGTTGGTTACATTGAGTATTCAAGGTGTGGTTGGATATCACCTATTGAAGTTCTACAAAAGGGTTTCTTTTTGGTGACTGGAATGACGGATTAGATAGAAGTAAAATGAGATGAATGGCATTTGTATTTTTTTTTTTAAAACACTTACAACCATCTGTTACAGCATACATCTCTCACATTTTAGCTTGATGTTGAGTAAACAATTTTGTTGTTAAAGGAGTTTGTGCACATTAGCCTTATGTAACTTAAATGTTTTGATTAATTCTTTACTTCTTCCTTTGCCTCATTTCTCTCTTGCCCTATTTTTAAAAGATTTAAAAGAGATTAGAGTGGATAGTGCACTATCTGCTTTTTAAATATCTTTGGGTTTCTTATTTTTGTTGGTACAAACCCTTATTCTTATGTTCTTTTTGCCAATTTAACCTGGTTGTCTGTTACAGGGATAACACAAAGACTTCACTATTGTATGCCATGTATGTGTTTCTCAAGAGGCTAGAGTATATCAAATATGTGTCAAATTTGCTCACTGTTTGTTCTCGAATTCTTTTGACTGGACCACCAGGTTAGTGACTATTAGTATTTTTTGTCTCTGATAAATTTGCATGCTTCAAATTGCAGTGTGATATGCCTAGTTAGTTCACCTTTTTATTGATAAACCTGCTCATGGTGGCAGTTAGAATCGAAGGGGTCTGGCTGCACTTTATTTTTTAGTCTTACAATTTTTTACATATGCAAGTGTTATTAGTCAGTTGTCTATTTTTTTTTAAACTAACAAAGGTTGTAGGAACATTTATGATAATGGTTAATATTAAGTTTGCAGTAGACATTATAGAACCCCAATGCCACATTTAAAACTTTAGTGATTAGGACAGTGTCATTGCTGGACTTTCTAGTCTTTTTTAAAATGACAGTTAGTACATTGTGGACTTAACTGTTTTCTATTTGGGATTTTAACCACATGATATACCCATGATTCTAAATAGCCTGTTCCTGTTTCTAAATCTTCTCTCCAACAAACCAAAGCCCAAGTTCATTTTTTAAAGCAGCAGTAAGGATATGATAGCTGGTCTAGTTAAAGAGAACCCCAAAAGTATGGAGATAAGGAGAAAAGATCTCCATTTTAGAGCTCATTCTCCAACAGAATCTTGACAAAGATACCAACTCTGGGACATAGTTCTCTAATTGATGTCCAACCTCAAATTCTTCATACAACATGGCAGTGGGATGTGGAGAGACCAAAATTCTATCCCTTCAGCACTCATTTGAAACATTATATGCAAACTCTCAGATCATGACTCGGTATATCCCAGTAAAAATTGTGCTCCGTCAACCGACTAGTGATAGGAAGTGTTTAATGCTTCCGGCAGTGATGGAGAAACAGACCCAAGGATGGCCATCTCATAGGTAATTTTGTCCCATGAAAGGATATTCCCTTTTTAAACTCTTATCATCAGTCAGTACTAAAATCATTAGCATAAAGTATGGCAGTAGTAATCTTATTATTCAGTATACACTGTACAGTCTATCAAGAGAATAGGAGGTTATCTTTATTTGCTCTGAAATGCAGTCTAGCTTGCATAGTTGAAAATATCAGATTCAGAAGTATAGGTCTTGCTAGAAAAGAATAACTCAGATTTATTTTCAGATTCTCAAAAGTTGAAAATATTTTTTGTTAAAATGGAGACATGGACTCCTCTTCAAAGTCGTGGCTCTATCTCCAGTTGAGCAAAATTACAAAAGCTCATTGGACATCAATCTGAGATCCATGTATTTCCTCCTGTATATTAATATAAAACCTTTTTATTCACCAAAAAGGATGCTAGAATGCAATGAATTCAACAGCTAGTAGAATACAATGTGGCCAGCACAAAGGAATGATATCAGCAATTGTAAGATAGCAGACTCAGGTAGCAACAGAAATGTCTATAAACGTTTATTAAAGAACACCAAAAAATTGTCCCTTCCTCTGTTAGAGTATTTCCTGAAGTCAAGGCCACCTCAGCAGTCCTTTATAGTAGGGTTGGCTCTACTGCCTATAGTCAATCTAATCGTGGCTCTCTCTCAACTATTCCTTTAGTGACCATGGTTTTGGAGACACATCAATGTTTTTCCCAGGTTGACCTGCAGATACAAAGAAATTTAGAGATCTTAGATACCTTGAGTATGTTTTGAAATGTAATCCGCCCTGCTGTCAACTTGGCACCTTCCTATGTTGCAAAGGAAACCTTATCGACCCTGATTGCTGGTACAGATTATGATTTAAACTTTTTGAAAATTATGACAGGATCATTTTTTGTGTCATTTGCTTCCTATATTTATTTTACATCCATATAATTAACAGCCCAAACAAATGACGAATCATTTTCCAATTTTAAATTTATAGTCTTCAATGTCACAATCTCATAAAACAGTATGTATCCTATCCCCCATTTAGCATATTTACTTCCAGCGTGAGTTCAAAGTTCAAACTGAATTTCAGGTATCTTGAGGATAACACATGCTCTTAAAATGTGATAAAACTAATCAATTTTCGAATGAAATATGAGTTATGAGGCTAATTTGTTTCACTGATAGGTCAATGGTGAATTCCATGTCTAATAGTAATTATCCACAGGATGAGATACACTCTCAATAGGCAAGCAACCAATCAAACTATAAAGTTAATGTTTATAAAAAGGATTTCATTAAATGAGTAGTATTATATACATTTAACAACAAAACGAGTGGCATGATTGCATGCCCGAGGCTTTTGGAGTCTTGGACAGTCATACAGTATACTTCTTGAGGATATAAATTTACAAAACATTTTAGAAGTAAAAGAAACCATATGTAAATACCCCAGAATAAAAAAAATCGAACCCAGTAACATGGGCCTCACAAGAGAAGAAGAATAAACATAAACACTGTTGAGGGGGTTCCTATCCATTTGCAGGTATTTCTTTTTTTAAACTTCACTACCATCGCTTAAGCAACGGTTCTCCATGTCGGTTAAGCGACGCTTAATCCTTATCTCTGTCGCTTAACCGATGGTTCTCCATGTCGATTAAGCGACGCTTAATCCTTATCTCTGTCGGTTAACCGATGGTTCTCTATGTCGGTTAAGCAACGCTTAATCCTTATCTCCGTCACTTACTCGACAGTTCTCCATGTCGCTTTACCGACGCATATTCCTAATCTCCGTCGCTTCACCGACGGTTTTCCATGTCGCTTAACCGACGCATAATCCTTATCTCCATCGCTTCACCGATGGTTCTCCATGTCGCTTAACCGACGCTTAACATTTAACCGACGGTAAACTGCGGGGTCGCTTAATCGATGGATTAGAAAGGTGTCAGATAACCAAGGCAAAGCCACCGACGCTTAAAAAAAATATCACAGTGTCGTACATGCGACAGGGAAGTGTCGAAAATTCGACAATACGGCCGTCGAATTTTTGGTCAAAATGTAGTAGTGTATTCTTATGAGTAAGGTTTTTAGAATGACAATTTGAAAACATTACATACATTCACATTCGTAGGAACTACAATCATGTTGTTGATTCCTATGCAAATTACGTACTAGATTGGAATTTGATACACAGACAATGAAGCATTCATATCACATTCACGTGTGTAAATATAAATAACTGATAATCATAAGTTTTTTTCATTCAAAATATATTCCAAAAAGTGGTATCATAATACATAATGTCATGATACAAAATTGGGGCTTTTTAAGTCACCAAAATATACTACACGATCGATACAAAAGGTACATCTAGGCCTCTAAGCATGTGGATCGAGGTGTTGATCATGAAAAAAAACAACAACCCTAGATATTCATCTGAACAACTGGACCCATGCATGAGGTACACCTACTACCTGTCGTTGCATCGCCTTAGGAAAGTCCTCGACTTGCGCCATGGGCACCCTATGTGTGAAACAGACAAAGTTTGTGTGGATGTTTTAGAGTGTACACTCTGCATTTGCACCCACTTTATCATCACCTATCCCCCCTCGACGATGTCAAGGAAAGCCGTATGTCCATCTAGGACCAACATCTATGTATACATGACCAGTATCAATATGTGTCACCACCCAAAAACATGTTTTTTGACTGCATTATATCAAAAAAAAAATCAAATAATTCAAAAAAAAAAATTCAAGATTTTCACCTATATCTCCGAATGCGGATCCTTGTAGAATAGGTATGTCTGGATCGCCATGAAAGTATATCCCTACATAGGGGTAGTCATCTATGGCTACGATCTGTCTTCACCACCAATGGAAAAATTTAGGTGGATAGGGCATAGCTACACGTCCTCCTCCTAGCCATCGTGTAACGTCCTTAACCCTCTGACCGACGAAGAGGATGCTACTAACACCAAACATACAGGAAAACAACCCCATGAACATGAACATGCATATAATGCTGAAATAAAAAGCTTAAACATAATACATACTAAGATGCATAGCCCTTCATATACATAGCGGAAGCAAACAAACATTCATTCAAGCATGCCACATGTTCATCATATTCATTAATCAGTAAATATAATTGCAGAGGTAAAATAGACATGAATACTCATTTGATAAGAACTTGTCCCGCAGCCAGCTACGTCGCTGCAACATTGCACCCAACCATAGGACATCGTGCCCATCAATCTCTCAGCAACACTGCCACCCCCGAGCTGGGCATGATTCCTCAAGGAATAAGGGTCAAAGCAGGCTTACACATAACCAAGGTACACAAATCAGCCAAGCCCACACAGTAGGGTTTATCAGGCCATCAAGGAGCTAGGAAAGGCTAAATGCTAAGATGATGACCTAAAACACCACTTTTTTCAAGCATACCCAGCCTCTCATCCTACTCTCAACAGTCCGAATACCAACCACTGCATACTGCAGCAAAACAAACAGTTCACAGCTCTGTGAAGAAGATGAAGTCAACAGGGTGACAACCCCAAGCCAAAGGGTGAAACACAGTTCAGGTCAACAACGCTTTAGATTTGTTCTTGGCCCTAGTGTGGCCAAAACAACTCAGCAACAATCTCGATAACCTCAGCACCCAAGAATCAACCCAAAACCAGGGAAAGACAACAGCCCCAAAATCACAAAGAAATGATGGCAACAACTACAAAGTCCGCAATTGGAAAGAAGCCACACCCCTAGCATGGACAGGGGAAAATCTCAGCCAACGAATGTGAAAATCAACAACCCACCAACATCCCCGAGCTCATAGCACACACCATCCCCAATGTAATTGCTGGAGAACTTACACAGGCAGAAAAAAGGGGAAAGAACAGACTCTCAACCTGTTCGCAAGGGAAAGAGACACAACCAAAGCAAACAGTGGAAGAAAACATAGGAAACAACGAGGAGAAACAAATATCCTTCTTCAACCAGGAAACACCAGCACATTTTCCCAGTCAGCAAGGGTGGATTAAAAACAGGCTCTCTCTGTGTGAACAAGAGGAAAACACCTCACGATGGAAAATGCGGAAAACATCCTGCTGGCTTGGAAAAAGACACAGTTAACCCAATACTGGGAAAGATACCACTGCCCACACGGCATAGGGACTCACCGCACCCAAAAAGAACAGAGGGGACAACCACCATGGTTCAGCAATGAACCACTGGGAAGAACCATAACAATCTTCGGCAATGCCACATTGTAAAGGAACCACACAATCCACAAAGCGTGGAGGAGAATCGGTTCTCTGCACGAAAGGAAGGAACACAACCACAGACCGACAATCCGCGTGAGAGAGAGGCAAGGCCAAAATCATGAATAAGTGGGAATCATGGGAGAGTGGAGTGAATGGAAAGAAGGGAGAGAATGTTTCTTCTGCCCCACGCGATGTGAAGAGGAAGAGTCTGCTAGTGGAGTGGACGTGTGGGCAAGTACTGACAGTCCTGCCACACCCACCACTACTCAACAATAACTACTCCCAGACAACAGAAATTAAATGGGTGGATGACACATAGAAAACTCCCAATGACCCCCATAGGTTGGACAACCCCCCCTTAACCTTAGGAATAATTCCCTTTTCATTTAACGTTGCACCGTCGTAGCTAGTTGTAGGTTTATTTTAATTGATGTGCATATTTACATGATGCCAAAGCTATAATGTGTCGGATAGCACGATATACCATCGGCAATGATCCCTATTGCCGAAACATAACACAGCCGAATCGATGGTGGGGCTTTTGCCTTTAGCTCCTCACCATGATTAATTACAAAATATACATCATGTATCCTTTAATGTAAATGGGGTCAAAACCAGGGTATTACAATCCCCTCCCCCTTGGAATAACACTGTCCTCGGTGTTCCAATACATATACAATTTGCACATCAAAATTTCAAAATTTTGCACACCTGTCCCATGTTTAATTATCTACTTTGAATGTTCAGGACCAAGCCCCTCGGTTTCCCAGAACTTCTCCTACTGGTTCTCAGCTTTTGGCTTATCCCAAAGCCTAGGAACTTTGTGGTTGCTTCCCTCTTCATGTTCCCTCATGGGACAGTACTAGCGTAAATGATGTTCTCCACATTCCCAGCATTTCACTGGCTACTTCATCTTTACTTGCTCAATTTCCTTTGAGTCTTCATGCCTGGACCATTTCTCAATGGATCGCTTGGACGAATGTCCCATCATTGATCCACCTTCCTTTCTGGTGCCAATTGCTCCCAGAAGGCTTTTCACCTCCCTTTGCAAACTAGTGGAGTCTTGCAAAATCTGGTGGTTCATTTCATTCTGCATTTTCTGTATCTTGAGCATCTCTCCAATATTCTCTTGGGTCCTGGCAATCATTTGAAGGAGACTTCCAGCCAAGTCCAACAACTTTTGGTCTGCTGCCATGCTCAATGTGCACCACTGGATTTCACCTTTCACCTGTGAAATGCATCATTGAAACTTTGTTAGACCAAGCATAATATAGGCATTAAAATTAGTCAATTAATTTCCCAATTGACATGACAGTCCAAGTCTCATCAAGGAGGATTTCATATTTTTCATGCCTTCCCAACATGCACATGAGCTCATTCATGTCCATTCTTGGGTAGGGAATT
>LPNX010911605.1:0-26862 GCA_001517045.1 Pseudotsuga menziesii | reverse complement strand
GTTTTTATCTCTTAAACAAGAGCTTAAAACATCATAACCAAATCATATACACATGCATATTCATAAGCAAGAATTGCAAAATAACCCAATACTTATTTGTATTATGTGTTTCCTCATTGGTCCATAGGATCCTGCTTCACTTTGCAAGCCTTGGGATCACCTATGGACTTGGATGTTAGGTCATCACACAGTCTACTCCACAGCATCAAATAACTAATGTCCAGCTAGTACACCTTCACGCCGACTGGGCTTGGAACTTTACCACGACCATTTCCAGTTCCAGGATCTACAATGGATCCCCAGGAATTAATCAGCCCAACATACACTTATACCAACATACACTTATATCAACAATAACCCTTACTCCGCAACCCCTCACAACAACCGTTTGCCTTTTCTCTTTAGTGTGCAACACCAAGCTGCATCTGTTTAGCCTGACAACACAAGCAATACATGTAAACTCATCAGTATTATTGCTCTAAAAAACGTAATCATGTTTCATATCATTCTCTATCAAGTATTGAGACACCAGGAATGCGTCCACCCCCTAGGGTGTAATCAATATTGAAAACCCTTTCATGATCCGACAATGGGAAAGTGTGCACCCCTTTCCGATGTGAACCATGTAGGCCCTAGTCATACTCAAGCAATCTGCCATAATGGAAATAAAATCAAAACATGCTCTGCATATTTAATTTAACAATTTGACACGCATATTCTTAGCTAGGGTCACAGAACACTTATCCATTTGCTGATGCAATGTTCCTTCGTTAAGGAGGAATGGGGTTTCCCTTCTCTGAGTTGACAGTCCCTTAGTTTTCCATCCCAATTCCTCTTTACATTTCATATCCACACATGTCTTACTGACATAACCCTTACCATCTCACTCATGTTGCTTGCCAAACATGTAGTGAAGATGAGACATTTCCAAAACGTCCAATGGAGTTTTACCCGAAACCCATTTCCAAGATAAAGGAAAACCTTCCCATGAAGTTTGGCTCTTGCAGGCCATCACACATGATCTTCCTGTAGTGTGTACCCATGGCACATTCATCAAATAGACAAACAATCAATCATTATCTAATAATACAATCCAGATTGACTGTTCCATAACCAAGCAATGACATTAGTAATTAAATTCAATAGGGATTTGCAACTCTGTCTACTACAAAAATTTATTCACTTGACAATGAGGTGATCCTCAATCATGGGTCTCTTGTAAGAAGCACTACTGTGCCCATTATAATTTTATGCTTACTAGCATAACATGAATACCCACTTACAATGCGTCCACCTGACACAATATTATGCAAGCCAATAATGATTAGTAGTTGTCAGCAATTTCTTAAATCTGAAATTTACAAATTCAAATTGACAATTCATTCTACATATAGACTATTTTCACAGCCATGAGACTCTCCTCATAAGGTTTGGCTCTTTCACATGGTAGATTCCAGCCTTTGTCATGGTATTACTCACATTGCCATGCTCCAAACAATCTACTTGAACCTTCTTAGTTCACAAGCGTGTCATTTGTACCACCTTTCCCTTCCATAGAGAATTTTCGGCAGCCAATTGATCATGACTACCCTCTTCATGCACTTATTATCCTGTATTCACATAAGCTCTTGAAATGGTTCCAGAATTGTCATCAATTCATCATTTCAGCCATTAGTTATTCATAATGACACATGCACTATCTCTATGCATTCATGCAATGCATCACAACATTTGCACCCATACTTATGTATGCATATCTACAACATTTACTCATACTTTCCATATGCATCCATTCAATGCATAACTACAAGATTCATAAAATCTTTCAATGCATATCCACTCAATGCTACCTTGCATTGGTTCAAGGATACTATGCAAGCATGACACATTTCTCTATGAATGTAGTATAAAATTCAAATATCCACATGGTATTAGATCGTTTGCTTTTACCACTCAAATGCAATGGTCATAATTATACCATTACCTTCATGGGTTCCTCTTACACCCTTGACATTACCAGTTTGGTTGGTCCTTTGTAGGAGATTTCAGAATTTGCTCACCAAATTTTGATTCTGGATTTGTTGCCTTATCCCTTTCTCCATAGGGTTGCTGGTCACATTCATCAGCATCAACAACATACTCCATCATGTCCAGATTGTCGTTGGTTCTTCCACTAATGCCAACACCAATGCAATACTTATCATTAGTGGCTTATTATAGATGTATTACCAACATGTAATATCTTATGCATGCTAGGCATATCCTCATACATTTCAACTTATAAAATGTAGTTATAATCAGCAAGTTAGGGTTTAAGGAACTTCCCTTTTCAATTCCCTCATCTTTGCATGGAACTCCTCTTCCATACAACAGTTGGTTTGACATCATGGTCTTGCTACCTCTAGGCATGTGATTCCTGGATTTGTCCATATTGACAGCAGCACATTTTGCTTTCAGCAATCACTAGCACTTTTGTACTTCGCATTCACATTTTGGTGACTCTACCTTGTTCCCTGCTAGATAAGCTTTCCAATTCCTGTCCATAGGATTCATTCTGACCTTGGGTGTGAAAACCACACCTCTGCAAAATGATTCTTTTTACCAAATGTACTTAGGTCTGAAAGGTGAACTTCAGCCACCTGGAATTTTTCTTTCTTTTCAGCCCTATAACCCACTGAAAGTCTACTGAAATCCACTAAAAAACAGTTGGAAGTTGCCGAGAAAATTCCACTTTGAAAACCCAAAAATTTCCTTTGTCAAAATCAAGTCTCATCCCAACAAAATTTCCAACGTTTCGATGGCCAGAATCACTAAACTTCCGATCTACATTGGTGAGCAAACTGACTGTTCATCGGGTGCATAGTCCCTTGAGCAGCCACAATGATGGGAAGTATTCCTCCTATGGTCTCCGCTGGCATCCTTCAGTGATCTGCTCATCTATCTTTCTCCGAATTTCATTGCTGGTTGGGTGCATTGTGCATCGGTCGGCTAGTCCTCTAGACTTCTGCCATGGCAGCCAATGAACCATTTGTGTCATCCACGACCACTAGTTCCTATCGGTGATCGGAGCACATTGCATCTGCAGCGTCGGGTGGTTTAACCACTATGGATCCACTGTGTTGACGGTTTCCTCGGCTATATTTTTCCGAAGTAATCCTTCCAGACGACATCGATGATGCCAAGGACTGTTCGTTGGGTCTGTAATCATCCAACCTTCCAGTGTTTTGGCGACTAGATCCACTAACTCTCTCCATAGATCATTGGCGGATTGCTTGCCTAATTTCTTTCTGGCGTTTCAGGCCCGTAGTGGTCTATTATTCCGCAACTGCGGGCAACAATCCCATTATAATTTCCATGGACCAAATCTTTGTCAGCGGTTAGGGCAGCATCCTACTAGGGTATTGAACATTTAGTCCTCTAGGCATCCGCAACAGCGGCAATCCAATCAACTAAATCCTTCCGATGATGTTCATCGGAGTTTCGATCTCCTATCAGTTTTCGATGTTTTCGTCACTTAGGAAAAATTTTCTGCAAAAATTTCCTCTTAGCCTTCCACCGTGTCGGCTGTTGGAGCACTATTATTCAAGTGGATAGTTCATTTCATAGCCGCAACGGAAAACACAACATCAGCTACATCCTGCCAATGTTCATCAGCGATCAATACCACTAATGTCCGTCGATCTGTCATCAAACTTCCACCGATGCCGACGTATCGGCACCTCAAACGATAATTTTTTGGCGACCTTTCACCTTTTTTTTGCGTATCGGTGTCTCCATCCTCTATTTATTGGCGATCAGAACAACTAACATGTCCCGATGGCCAATGAAATCAACACTTAGAAAAATTTCTGAATTTTCTTCCCTGTCTTCCGCCGCATCGGTCGTCAAAACAACTATCCTCTGCGGCATCGGCAGTCGAGGACTCTATCCATCGGAAGGATAGTCCTCTAGCTATCTGCAATGACGGCTCACAATCAGGTAACCTTTTCCAACGTAGTCACCAAACTTTTCACCGCATCAACAACTTGCTGATCTAAGCATCGACGATTTCACGACTTAGAAAAAATTTCAAAATTTCTGCTCCGCCATTGCTGTCGGCAATTCAAACCACTATCCTCTTGTCCCTTCTGCCAACGTTTTGATGCTCACATCCTCTAAGTTTGCTGACCAATCCGCTAGACTTCGTTGATAGCCCGTCAAGCACTTAAGAGCATTGCGGTAAAATTTACTTCAGGGACCTGCCGTTGTATCGGCTCCCCCTTCCACTAATCTTTTTCGATGGCCAACGGGCACTTAGGAAAATTCTTACAATTTTCTTCCTCCGTCATTGGGGTCTGTATAGGATGGTTGTTAGACTAATCTATCCACTGTGTCGGAGGACGTTTGTACTTAGTCCTCCGATGGGCCGATGGTTCCAATACTTAGAGAAAATTTTCAAATTTCTCAAAATTCTCTTATCATGCACAGATTCCTTCTGATTTTTGTTGGGCAGAAGGAAACTTGCCTCTGCTAGCTGACCTTTCATGGCCCATTCAAGCCCATGTTGTAACCTTTCCTCTGATACCACACTGTAACGTCCCTGACCCTCTGACTGACGAAGAGGACGCTACTAACACCAAACATACGGGCAAAAAGCCCCATGAACATGAACATGCATATAATGCTGAAATAAAAAGCTTAAACATAATACATACTAAGATGCATAACCCTTCATATACATAGTGGAAGCAAACAAAAATTCATTCAAGCATGGCACATGTTCATCATATTCATTAATCAGTAAATATAATTGCAGAGGTAAAATAGACATGAATACTCATCAGATAAGAACTCGTCCCACAACCAGCTACGTCACTGCGACGTTCCACCCAACCATAGGCCAGCGTGCTCATCAATCTCTCAGCAACACTGCCACCCTCAAGCTGGGCATGATTCCTCAAGGAATAAGGGTCAAAGAAGGCTTACACATAGCTAAGGTACACAAATCAGCCAAGCCCACATAGTAGGGTTTATCAGGTCGTCAAGGAGCTAGGAAAGGATAAATGCTAAGCTGATGACCTCAAACACTAGTTTTCTCAAGCATACCCAGCCTCTCATCCTACTCTCAACATTCTGAAGACCAACCACTACATACTGCATCAAAACAAACAGTTCACAGCTCTATGAAGAAGATGAAGTCAACAGGGTGACAACCCCAAACCAAAGGGTGAAACACAATTCAGGTAAAAAATGCTTCAGAGTTGTTCTTGGCCCTAGCGTGGCCAAAACAACTTAGCAACAATCCCGATAAACTCAGCACCTAAGAAGCAACCCAAAACCAAGGAAAGACAATAGCCCCAAAATCACAAAGAAACGATGGCAACAACTACATAGTCAACAATTGGAAAGAAGCCACACCCCCAGCATGGATAGGGGAAAACTCAGCCAACGAATGTGAAAATCAACAGCCCACCAACATCCCCGAGCTCACAGCACACACCATCCCCAATGTAATTGTTGGATAACTTACACAGGCAAAAAAAAGGGGAAAGAACGGACTCTCAACCTGTTCGCAAGGGAAAGAAACATATCCAAAGCAAACAGTGGAAGAAAACACAGGCAGCAACGAGGAGAAACAAAGATCCTTCTTCAACCAGGAAACACCAGCACGTTTTCGCAGTCAGCAAGGGTGGGTTAAAAAAAGGCTCTCCCTCTGTGAACAGGAGGAAAACACCTCATGATGGAAAACGCGGAAAAAATCCTGCTGGCTTGGAAAAAGACACAGTTAACCCAAGACTAGGAAAGAGACCACCGCCCACACGGTATAGGGACTCACTGCACCCAAAAAGAATAGAGGGGACAACCACCACAGTTCAGTGATGAACCACCGGGAAGAACCACAACAATCTTCGTCAATGCCACATTGTAAAGGAACCACACAGTCCACAAAGCATGGAGGAGAATCAGTTCTCTGCACGAAAGGAAGGAACACAGCCACAGACTGGTAATCCGTGTGAGAGAGAGGCAAGGCCAAAACCATGAAGAAGTGGGAATCGTGGGACAGTGGAGTGAATGGAAAGAAGGGAGAGAATGTTTCTTCTGCCCCACGCGACGTGAAGAGGAAGATTCCACTAGTGGAGTGGGCGCGTGGGCAAGGACTGACAGTCCTGCCACACCCACCACTACTCAGCAATAACTGCTCCTAGACAACATAAATTAAATGGGTGGATGACACATGGCAAACTCCCAATGACCACCATGGGTTGGAAAACCCCCCCTTAACCTTAGGAATATTTAACGTTTCACTGTCGTAGCTGGATGTAGGTTTATTTTAATTGATGTGCATATTTACATGATGCCAAAGCTATAATGTGCCGAATAGCATGATATACCATAGGCAATGATCCCTATTGCCAAAACATAACACAGTCGAATCGATGGTGGGGATTTTTCCTTTAGCTCCTCACCATGATTAATTACAAAGTATACATCATGTATCCTTTAATGTAAATGGGGTCAAAACCGGGGTATTACATGTTGCATCATATTTTCCCACCACAGTTGACCTGGATCCCTTGGACCATGAGGAGTGATATCAAATCTTGGGCTTATCCCGGGTACACACTCAAAGAAGAAGGTACTCAAAATGCTGGAAAATGGAATTTTCTTTTCTACCTAGCTTGCATTCCGCCGACTGTTGTTTCATGTTACCCAACAACAACGTACTCCAGACATAGATAGTGGGCCTCATGCACTCAACTACATAAAACATCAGTGGCCTAGAATCCTGATGGGGAGATTCTAACCCCGCAATCCTTCCTAGTGCTAGTAATATGGACTTGAGGTCAAGGTTCTGGATAGATTTCACTAGAACCTGACTCCCAACCTTTTCTATTTCTGGGAGGCAATATACAGTAATGTACTTCTCAATAGTGAGGCCACCTCCAACCCCATGAGCTTTCAAATTGACCACCTCTCCTCAGCGGGATAGTCTAGTGATAAAGTAAATATCCTCAATCTCAAGGCTAAGGGGTATCCCATCGATCTGGAAGGTCTCTGTATCTGGATCCCAATAGTCCACCAGCATCTGGAGTAGTCTTGGCTTAGCTCTTAAGCTACCAAGATGCTAAAACTTATATAAGCCACATGCCCTCAAATATTGTTGGGAAACCACATCACCTTGTATGGCCCTATCCACATTTTCGTGTTTGCGTTCATGCCATTCCAATACCATCCTGTAGAAAAAAACAAGAGTTTGATGAGTTTCCACCTTAAAAATTGGTATGTGCGGCGTCGTACGTGAATTTTTCTCAAACATCCGTGCTTATACGCGTAAAACGAATGATTTCCTGCGTATACCTGGCCATATAAATAGAAATCAAGAGGTTTTACACGTGGTCCGAAATGCCAATTTTAGGGTGCTCCAAAATAAAAATCCAGCCATTGAAAATTAAAAGAAAAACATTAAAATGAAAGAGGATGGTGTCACATCCACACTTATCTGAGCACTCTTGATTCTCTAAGGAGGTGTGCGGCACCGTCTAGTAACCTCCCAAGGGCTTGGCCAACTTGGTGTTTGCTAAAGTACTACACCTAACCAATCCTGTGGAATTACCGTTCTCACACTTTAACTCTTCAACATTTACTTAGTCTTCATTAGCCTTGTCGACACAATTTAACTTAGCCAAAAACAAGAAAAAGCAGCACCAAGTAAAATAAACAGAGATTAAATATGTGGGGTTTCCCAACTGGTAGAGCCCTCTGAATTTGTATTAAAGTGGAACAGAGTTTCCATAAACAGAGTTTCCCAAGGTAGAGCTCCTAGTGCATGCTCAACTAGTTTCTACACCCAGAAAATACAAGAGTTTACAAAAGTAAAAATATTGTCTATTTGCCAAAGATGCCCAGCCTCCTCTGCTGCTCCTAAGTGAGTGTGCAGACCTCTTCGTCTTTCTATTCTGATGCTTCCTTTGATCATCCACTGACCAATTGCTTGATGATGAAATGAATTAACACTTCGTTTACTTATAGGCATTTGTCATTTGGAAGGTTGCCACCTTTAAGTGGACATGCCCTCTTATTTTCCATGCAAGCCACCTCTTGTCATATTTCCAAGTCACCTCCAATCCACACTTGCTTTTGTTTCTTTGTTGATGCACCCCCATGCAAACACATCAAGGGTTGCACACCCACACCAAGGGTGGGTCGCGCACCCATATTTACTGCCATAGCACCCACTTGCCAGAACGCCCATTTTCAATGCACACGCACTCGGGTGCCTTCCCTTGTCGATGCCACCTTTATCGCTGTCACACTCTACCATCGCGTACACTCATGAATTCCTTCACCATGTTGATGCGCTTTTGTCCCACGCATTTTTCGTCTTGCCGAAGCGCTCTTCCAAGGTCTGATGCTAAGTGTGCCCATCGCACTCCTTGGGAGCTCTTGCTTCCATAAATGTCTGACTTGTCGACGTGTGCCACACTCCTAGTTCTTTCGGTGGTGAGTGTGGGAGCTAACCTTTACCTTGTGGGAGTGCGCCCTCTTAGCCTGCATGCTGCCAAAAGGTTATGTCTTCGCCATCTTTCCCATGAGAGCACCCAAACCATGCCTTTGGGAAAGTGTGCTAACACTTAAGGTGTCATGAAAAATGTGGCTGTGATAGATGAGATGAAGAGTTACCTGGATCAGATGGCTCTTGGCTTCATGACCCATAGCTCCCGGAATTAGTGTTTGAATTTCGTGGTTCAAATGCACTATGTGTGGTAAAAATTCCAAATGGTATGGTGAAAATGAGTTTTTTCCTATTTTATAGAAATTTTTTGAAATTCTTACCCACTACTCTATATTTTGGACCCTTATTTACTATTTTGGACTGTTTTTGCCTAATGTTGTGGTGCAGGGACTTGATTTGAGCGTACTTTGACCCATTTATATCTATTACAGGTATAATTTCGAACTGACATATAGGTTAGGACTACACATCTGCTTACGTTATGCATCGCCTTATGACCATTTCACCTTAACTTTAGTTATGAACCCATTTCATAATGTCATGGAACCTTCATACTGCTATTAGAAGTGACATTATGTAAGTGGTAGAGATTTTCTATTCATTGGTGCCCTAGTTAGATCCCGCTTTGAAGTTTGGTAACCATGTCGAGATTCCTCCACTAGGTTTGAGAGTCCCTTATAGACCTGCCATTTTCTTGAACAAGAGCTTCATATCCCTCTTGAACTTTACGCTAGCCATATTCCACAGGGGCTCCCTTGTATATCAAGTTTTAATTACATTTCATGTGTTTTTCTTGCCTTATTTAGCTTTATGTCGACTCCCCGCTTTAGAGTTATAATCCATGTAGCCCTATCTTTCCTTAATCCTAGCCAAGTAGAGCCTTTTATATATCCTTTGTAGCTTAATCATCCATTATCGGGAGGATACCTTCCCCTGAGTGTCTTCATCCTTCACATGCTTCCTTGCATTGAGCATAGGTATGTTCCACTGCTTGGAAATAGTTTGCTTGCCCGTGACACTCATCTCCTCCTAGTTATATACTATAAGCACTTTTATTATTTTTCAAGCTTTTTAATCTGAAAAAGTCCAAAAAAATTAAAAAAAACATAAAAAGTCGGACGGGAAATGATATTACTTTTGGAAGTTGTCGAGTCATGTCGCCTTCGAATAGAGAACTGTATATCACATCCATTGGTTGGGTTATTAGTATGACTTTAGGAGTTGTACTTGTTACTCTGATTTTTCTCCACCAACTAGTTATGCTTCCAGTCCCTATGGAGCCTCTATCGATGTCTCCTCTGTCACATAGTTTTCCCAGTTTGCATGTCGAATCTATGTTTCCTATGTTCAATCACCATTTTGCTTATGCTCTTGTTTGAAGGAAGTCTTAGCATGAGTCGGCAATTCCTCAGTTATATTTTCTTTGCATGTCGCCCATTCCCAATACAATTATTGGTTCGTGTACATCTTGTTCGTTCGATTTCTTCCAAATTATCCAGCATTGTTGAGTACCTCGTGTTGGATGATGGGGGAAGCCTTAATTCCCTCCTTCCAATGGATTCCATTCCATTGACTTTAGATCATTTATTATGGAATAGGAGTCTAGAGTCCATTGAGTTCCTTGAGACTTGCAATCATCAGTGGTAGGTTCACTCGCCATCGACAGTTTTTGGGAATACATCAATGTCCCCTGATCAATGGATCCTTTCAAGTTTTCAACCTCAACACATCTATTCACACTTGTTAGATTGCACTCTGTACCTTGATTCTCATTATCATTATCGATGGCATATCTTGTGTCTATTAATGGTATACCTCAATGACCGATAATCAGACAATGGACCATTGTGTTCGACCTAGACACCTTCATTCGCATGATGGGACATGTACTTGTAGTGGTTTGCATAGAAGACCTCCGAGCTTGGTTGCATTCCACATATGATACCTCCTTGATCATGCCAGTATTTATGAGATGTCAGCTCTCATGAGTCATGACTAGATTCTAGTATATTATCATATATCTTCATTCACTATGGAGATTTTTTTCACTGTATATTATACATGGCGATGACCACACATGACACTTGTATATCATGCCTATTCATGGCCATTGTACTCTTATGTATTTGGGACCGCTACATGTATATTTGTAGTCACATGCTAAGATTTATCATTGTATGGTACTGATGAGTGGTTGGTTCTTCCACCTGGGTCTTCGTTACTCCACTTTTGGGATGGATATAATGTATTTTAGCCATCATGTTACCCCTCCAACCTCACACATTAGGGGGCATCTGTTATAGTTGATTTTACCACACTTGGTAGATCACAAATTTATGGCCTTCCATGTCCCTCTGCAGACTCCTGGGACCCCCATTACTCAAGTTATACTTTGTTGAACCAAGAAATTCCCTAAAAAACACATGTTTATGTGTATAAACGAATTTTAATCCAATACCCGCGTGTACACACAACTTTTGAGCCAATACTTGCATACATCAGGAAATGTGCATAAAAACAAGAACTTTTGGATTTTTCCTCATTGAGTCCCGAATAACTTGTCTCTTGTCCTTCCATATGCCTTCAAACTTACTGAATTGACCCTCCATTTCTTATTGGAGGGCTATATATTGAGCCTCTTGGATACATTGAAGGAGGATAATTTTCGAGAGCACAGAAAATATAGTTCATTGTTGTCTCACTTATTTATGCTTGAGTCTGCATCCATTTGTCCCTTTGGAGCACACATTGTTTCTCTTCCCAAGCTTGTCATTTCTTTGTATACTTTCCATTGAGATGGATTATTGAAGTGGTGGAGGCCCAGGTGGAGGAATCGGTTTCTCCATTTTGACAAGGTGCCGAAAGAGTTTGTCAGTGTTCTATCTTTGTTTATTATTAATAGAAATATCCATTTCTCATTAATTACATGTGTATAACTATGAATATTTTTTCCATGTATGTAGTTATATTGTCTTATACATGATGGTCGCTATATGCTAGAGTAGGCCTAACACTTTGATATATAGCATGCTTGTCTTGTTTGTTGTTGTTGAGATTGAATTGTAAATGCAAGCATGTTGGAAAAGCTCAACGAGGATATACATCAACCATCCGGAATAAGGTATGCTTCACATCCCTTAGTGTTAGATGTATTTATTTTTCTTGCATATAGGAATGGATTGATTTCTTGTGTCATTCAGTTTGTTGTGGTCTACCCCAATCCATAGGAAGTTTCTCGCTGTAACAAATCTTCTTCCCAAGTGTGTTCTCGGCCAAGGCTTTGAAAAATTCTAAGGTTTCAAACACCTCAGAATTATGCTTAATAAATTAGATCCAACAATACATGGAGTAGTCATTAATGAAGGTAAAAAATTATATGGATCCATTCATAGATGTTGTAGGCATTGGTTCGGAGACATCACTATGAACCAATTCAAAGGAAGAGGGAGTTCATCTTACCTTCCTAACTTCATACATTTGCTCTAGGTTCTTACCTACAAAGAAACAATTACAGAAACCATTAGATGACTTGATGAGAGGAAAATCCTCCACCATCTCTTCATTGTGCAGCTGCTGGAGATATTTGAAATTCAGATGGACAAATCTCTCATGCCAAATCCTGTTTATTTCATTAGCATGAGTCAATAAGGCACTTTGGTATGAGTGAGGAAGAAAATGTGAGAATTCATATGCCTTGAAGGCATGATTGGCAACTCCTTTTTCTATCAAGTTCCTACTAGAGATTTATGAGATCTCAACTAAGTCAGGTTCAAATGTGACTCGCTTTGGTGATCCTATATGAGTCAACTGGTATACAAAAAACATATTTGTTTCTAAGTAGGGCACATAGAGGACATTTTCAAACACTCTGTGATCAAATTGAATTGAACCCTTCCTAATATATGGGATTTGAGAGTCATCTACCATGTGTATGCTAAGTTCGCCAGAGATATCCAGAGAAGAGAATGATCCCTTGGAGGAAAACATGTGGTTGGAAGCTCCACAATCAATGAGAAAATCCTTTGATTGAGAAAAACCTACCCTGAGAGCATGTAATCTCTCATGGTATTTAGTCTTGTTTCCAATATCATGCTTCCTTGTGCCTTCATGGATGGAAATATTATGTTTTTCAAGGAGTATTGACATCTGATCTATGGTTTTCTTCATACATAGGTTCTTTGGGTGGTTTTCTTTCTTGCAATATTGACACTTTGTCTTCCCAAACCATTTTTCAAAACCAGAGGCTCCATCTGAAGGATATTGCTTCTCTTTAGTTTTGGTTTTAGTTTTATTTTTGTCCTTCCCCTTCTGTATACCTTTATCTTGTGCATTCTTGGTCTCCCTGTCCAAGAGAGCTTGATTCTTGGAGGCTTTGAGGGATCCCATTTGGATCAACTTTTATGTCCTTGAATGAGGGATTCAATGAATACATCAAGAAAGGGAATTCACTAGTTTGGGGTTGTCAGTCTCCCAAAGTGGAAGGTGGACACAAATAATGAAAATTCTGGGACAAGCTTGATCATAATGGAGAGCCCCAATTGCTCATCCTTCTTGTCAATTCCACATTGCTTTCAATACATGACCAAAGACTTGAATTTGTATAAGAACTTTTGGATGGTAATTTTGAAACAGCTGGGTTGAAGAGAAATCCACTCATTCTCCAAAATTTGGCCTCTCAGCTCATCCTTCTTCCCAAATAGTGATTCGAGCTTCTACTATACTTCCCTCAATGTTTTCAGTCCATGAAGGTGGAAGAGAAACTCCCTTGAGATATGAATACACATGAAACCAAAGGCTTCAACCAATTTGTCTCGGTACTTCAATTTCTCTAAAGGTTGTTGGGTTTTGACATCCTTACCCATTTTGAACCTATACAAAACTCTGTTGTGCAACAGAATATTCATATCTCCCCTCCAACCAAGATAATTGAAGGGTGTAATGATCCTCGATATCAAGGTCGTTGAATTATCCATTTTCAAGCTTTAGGAGAAGCATGCTTCTTCTGAATTCTTCAAATAAATTGCAAAAAACTCTCAATTCGAAGGTAAACCAATTCAATCACACTCTACTTTGACATGTACACATTATCGGGGTGATTCACACCTGGTTAGACTTCTTTGTATAAATCCATATGGAGACAGGAAAAGATA
This sequence comes from Pseudotsuga menziesii, assembly GCA_001517045.1. Classification (NCBI taxonomy): domain Eukaryota; kingdom Viridiplantae; phylum Streptophyta; class Pinopsida; order Pinales; family Pinaceae; genus Pseudotsuga; species Pseudotsuga menziesii. Next base: position 13,218 of record LPNX010911605.1, on the reverse strand, counting down.
CCGGGATTTATGTGGAACCCAGATACTTCTAGTGCATCAATGGAATTTTGTGTGGATTTAAATTGGATTGACCTACTATGATACCATGTCAAATCACCAAATCCACAGGATTATCAGGTTGATTGAACCTCACAATGAAAAGAAAGACTGAATGAGGAAGAAACTAAGTGCAAGAATTTTCAAACAATAATCATGAAATTATCCAAACAAGAGGAAAATGTTTTATAGCATAACAATAAATTTGTAATAATTAACTTGTATGTAATACATCCATGATACAATAGAGATAATTTGAATCCTTTGGAGTGATTCAAATTCCATGACTTGGACTGACTCTAGAGATCACTAACCATGGAAAAATAGCCACTGGAGTGTCGCTAGTGCAACTACAGACAACTTAAACAACCCAAATTCAGTTAAATGACTAAGGTAGGTTAGAAGAGGAACCCAATCTCCTTAAATCGTGAAAATGTGGTGCTATACTAACTAAAGATGAATTGACTGTGGCCCATCGGATTATAACTCAACAAATCCTAAGATTAACTGTTGGTGGAAATCCCATGGCTTGGTGTGGATTCCTAAAATGTATGGATTGACTTCTGGAGCTCCTAAACTCATGCATGATAGTGCATCAAGTGGAAGGTGGTCCGCATATAACCTTCATGGAACTAACGAAGTGGAAACATACTCTTAAGCTAGCAAACTAACATTTATACTATGGTGTAAAAGGGAGGAATACAAAATAATACTAACACTTTTATGAGAATATTGTATGATGTTAGATACTAAACTAATATCATAGGATATTTCTTATCAGGTATAGATCAAGTACAAACTAGCTCCTACAAATTTTCTATATAAAGTAGGATCAACCTTGGGAGTTGAACACTTCGTAGAATGTTTAATATATGAATAAAAAGGAGGGGGGGAGAATTGAAGTTTTCCATGTGAAACTTTTGAAGTAGGTTAATATAACACTTATGGTAGGAAACAAAGATCCTATTTTTCAGAATGTTTGATTTAAATACCAAAACTGTAATGAAAATTGCCTAAACTAGGCATCTTAAAATGGGTGATAATTAGACTATATTTCACATCATATGGGTGATAGCTAGGCATATTATGTATGTAACTCCATTCTCTTCATCTCAAAATTTTCCTTTATTGATTCCCAAATTACTTGTAATTTTATTTTATTTCTTTGCATATTTCTAGTGCATTTCAATTAATGGAAAGGTTTAACTCTCACCTTCAGTGTTGCAAATAATAAATTCATTGTTGCTTCCTCTACTTGTTTTATTTCTATAATCCTAGCTTTGTTTTTCCTTTCCTTTATTTTTGGTTCCCTAACAATATGTATTTACTTTCTTTATACTTTCACAATAATATTTGTGAAAGTATAAAGAAACTATATACTGGTATAATATTTACTATACACTGATATAGTATCTACACATTAGTATATTTATCACTGGACGGTTCACTAGTTTTCACAAAATCCTATAAGTGTTTGTATGAAAGGGTTTTGTATAGTTGTAAATTGGGATAAATGGTGCTTCCTACAATGTTAACTATTATTGTATCATTCACATTGGTATGTATTGTGTAGTAAGTGCAAAGCTAAACTCAAAACCATTTTAGGATCTTGTTTCACTTTACGCTAGAATTCTATACGTATTTTTTGGTTGATAGTTCATATCAAATGATTTTTTTACTAAAACAAGAATTAGGGAAGCACATCTCAAGAAGGGAACAAGTCAAGTTGCCTCAAGCTTTGATAGATAAGTAATATATTTGAATTATATATCAGTGTAAATTATTTGTATTAGTTATCGTACATCTAGAAAAAAAAAAGAAAACAAATGATAATATTGTTCATAATATGAGGAAAAAATAGCATGAATATTCTATGAAAATGTTACAAACAGAGAAAGCCAGATAAAAAAGTGATCGAAATGAAGTTTTCTTTGATTTTTGGGTGAATTTCATATACGAGTAACACTTTTTGGAGTGAGATATAGTGATGATGATGCAATGACGTTGTGCAAAAACACAACAAAATTCTAAGGTAAATTTTTTATAAATTTTAGGTTAAGAGTTTTCAAAATTTTAGGTAGAAAGTTTTATAAATTCATGATTGAGAATTTGTCCTAGATATTTATAAAGTCTTGTCCTAGGATTTTTTAAATTATCCATCGAAATATGTTCTCAACTAAAAAATTTTGGTCAATAAAAACAACCGATTATACAACAATTTTAAGAAACCTACAACTTCAACAAAGATGAACCCTTGTAAGGTTTGCAGGTCATCTATCAAATATACTACCAATGGATTCCTATTCAAATCTAGTTTGTAATGATATAAGTTTTTTTCCCTTAAGAAATGCTACTTTTAAATAGTTTTGTTCTATCCTTATCACATAAAAATATTATTATTCTAAAAAATGTGAAATAAAAATTTAATATTTTCAAATTTACGAAGACAAAATAAAAGAAAAAAGCAAATTGCATTTCCTCTCATATACTCTTAAAAAGGTATTTATTTTTCTTGGTAATTACCACATCAATAAAATAAATGGGCCCACAAAAATGTGTCGATACGATTAGGAACTAATCTAAAAATAATTAAAAATAGTACATAAATCTAAAAATTCAAAAGACATAGATTAGGAACTAATCTAAAAATAATTAAAAATAGTACATAAATCTAAAAATAGTACTAATCAACAAATAATTAAAAATAGTACATAAATCTAAAAATTCAAAAGACATAGATTAGGAACTAGTTCAATTTGTGTAGATCAGAATATATTTATTTCCCTAAATTTAATATCCATATCTAAAACAATAGATGTCCTTGTAGGTAACTCATTATCCTTAATTGAAATGTTTAGGTATATACAATTGATAAACGTTAGATTTATCCCATTATATTAAAAAAAATGAGTAGAAGATAGGATAATTCTCTACAAATATTATTTTTAATTCAAATAAAATATGAGTTTAGATGGGTTGAAGTTAAAGAAATAGAAAATTTTGTAGTTTTCTTCATAAAAAAAATGTTACTCATTTTCATGTTTTCACTAATTTTATCAATAGCATATTTGTGTGAGATAATATGTTTAATACGTTTTAAACATTCAATTTCGTCTATTTTGAAATCTATGTAAATAACATCAATGAGATAACATAATTCCCTCCTAAGAAAGAATGAATAGAAATGATGTAAATGATGATCAATTGACCCTTAGTTAGTTTGGAGTGGTTCTACAAGTTAGTGAGAGGGAGGGTGTAAAGAGTTTGAAATACTATGAGAGATATAGTAGAAATAATATATAGACATTCATTTTACTTACAATAAAAAAATTAATCCTATGAATCCAAGAAAAGGGTTATGTTTAAACTACAACCAGTGTTTTCAGAGTAATGGAAAATAAGATCTAAAAAAGTCTAAACAAAAAGATCGTGCAATAACAGAAAAATATCATTTAGAAAAAATAATGCAAGTGTGTTTTCCTATATATTATGTATATCCAAAAATTTCTCAAATTAATGTTCATGTTATTATCTACCTTGTAGAAATATTAATCTCCTTTTATATCCAAAAATTTCTCAAATTAATGGTCATGTTCTATCTACCTCATAGAAATATTAATCTCCTTTTATTGTTCTTTTTTCTTTTTATGAAGATTAAGAAAATTAAAGAAAATGAATGAGATGATATATGGAACATGCTAATAATGATGTCTATACAAGTGTATAAGGAGACGGTTAAAGAATGAAGAAGAATTGAATCATGGGAATAACTATTCCAATAATAATGTGCATTAAAATTTTGTAATCATTAATTTATATATATGTATTTCATGAGTTTTACACAATTAAATACCCATTTTCCAATTGTTTTTGTTGTTGTCAAACAAAAAAGAATATGGAAATATTCATCACACACAATGGGAGAACAAGGTAGAAAAGGATTGATAAGAAAAATTTTGAGGTGTGATTTCCTTTTCCTTAATTAAAATTTGATATCCGTTGTGATTTTATAGTCCAATTAGTTTACAATCATCTATATATGTTTTCTAAAATGTGATCATGTACAATGAAGAGCCATCCAAAAATTTGAAAGAGATTGAATTAAATATGGGTTGTGAGTATATGTTAGAGCATTAAAGGTAAAGTGTACAATTTATAACTGGATAAGTTGTTTTACATACCCTATTTTATAAATATTGGTACAACAATAAATTTTTAGTTCTATCTATAATTTTCCATGGTGTATAAAATTTGCAGGAAATAGAGCATGAAGTGAAGCTAAGAGAATATATGATGAAAATCAACAGGTGGTATGACTTCAAAATAATGTGTTGTGCATGAGGCATTCATTGATATGGTAAGTTTATTGTTAATCCCCAAATTGTGGTACATTACCCCCTATATTGTGGCACATTACATTAGTGTTGTCATGTTATTGATGTTGGCTTGGCTCTATTAGTGGTAATTGTCATTAGTATTATTATATTATTGATGTCAGCTTGGGTCCACTAGCTGTAATTGTACCTATTTGTCTCATATATATATATGAAGGAGACCTTTTTATTTGAAGCATATTGTCTTGTGTACTTAGTACATGTATAATGTGATTTCCCCCTCAAAGAGGCTTCATATTCATTTATTTTCTTCATTATTATTGCATGGATTACTCTTCATACTATATTTATGCTCATTTGGGGAATTTGTTGCTTTAACATTTGGTATCAGAGTTTGGACGCTTCCAAAATGAGTCATCTTGGAACTTTCACTATATTTTTTTTATAGGATGTTTCAAATAGAAAAAATCACAAGGGATGTAGAGGATAGACCAAGATATAAGTGGTACAATTTTTAGATCCTAAATCATTACAAGTTCATATTTATACCCAATGGAAGTTAGGGTTTCTGAAAAGTCCAAAAACTAGTATAAAATAGGTTTTCTAAGAAAACCGATTATATATGGAGCATACGAGATCCAAATTTATTAAGACCTATTTCATAAGAAAAAAGATTTACCAAAGCATCTATGATAATAATTTCATAATCATATCTTAAAAATTGGACACATAGCAGGTTGTAAACTTTATCTCTTGAAAGGGAAAAAAAAAACAAGTGTTGGAAAAATTGCAATATATTTTTATTGGCACATCAAAATTAGGTCATACTTGTTGCATTGAATAGAGAAAAAAAAGGCCATCTAGTTGCCTTAGTTGGAAGGCCATCTAGCAAATCAAGGTTTGAAAAAGGTTTGTCATTTTAAATTTGAATAGCTTTTAGTGAAAGGATGTATTTTGGGTGATATCAAAGGTGTGATAAATATTGTAGATATAAATTTTATTCTTCCACGTGGAAAAAAATGGTGGTGGAAAAATTCACACTCTAATCAGACCACAAGAGGATTCATCCCTTACCTATGATGAAAGTGAAGAAATATATTTTCAAAAGTCCAAGTTGGAAGATCTAGTGATTAAAGAGAATGTTAGAATTATTGATTTACTAAATTTGGAGAGAAACATGGACTAAAGGATGGTACAGATGGAGATTAAAATGATGGGACGCATGGATAATAATATGGAAAGGATTTCTAAGTTCATACAAAATCCAATGGAAAATCTCCCTGAAGGTGATGATGTGTCTAAGGCTACTAATGAAGATAAAGATAGTGTCCATTTTGAGCAACCTTACATTAATAAGCATACTCCATGAGGATTATATTATAATAATGGAAGTAATAAGGGATGTTCCCCAAGGGGTATCCAACTTCCCAAGATTGACATGAGGAATTTTGATGGCAAGGGCCCCATAACATGGATATTCTAGACGGAGCAATTCTTTGATATATGCCGAGTGCCAATTCTACAAAAGGTACCTATTGCATCTTTATATTTAGAACCTGAGCAATTTGTGTGGTACCAATGGATTTGTGAACAAAAAATAACTCCATTATATCTTGGTACATTTTTATAGAATAATTTAAATCATATCATGATGATGTTAATAGAAATTCATTATTTTCCTAATTAATAAATCTAAGGAAAAAAAGGTCCAGTAATTGAGCACATTGAACAATTTAAAAAGTTTAGTCTTAGAGTGGAGGGCATACTAAATGATAAATTATTGGATCTCTTTATTGGGAGCTAGAAGGATAACATAAAAAATGATGTGTGGCTCCTTGAATTAACATCCTTAGATAAGTATAACATGGTGGAAAGGAAGGTTGAATGTAAAAATATGGTGATAGCTGCTAGAAGTCCCACCTCCAACACATATAGAAAGAACAATGTTCCTTATTCTAACACACCTCCACCTCAAAGCTTTACACCTCAACAATTGGATTAAAGAAGAGAAAAAATGTCTATGCTTTAATTGTAACAACAAGTGTAGTAAGGGACATAAGTGTGGTGAGAAGAAATTATTCTGCATAGATTGTGAAGAGGAAGAAGACAAATAACATGAATCATCTAAAGATATGGAAATAGAAGAGATTACTTCCAAACATATTACTCCCAACATATCTTGTCATTAATTGGCTATAATTATTACTCCTAAAACTCTCAAGATTGAAATATATGTCAAAAATAAAAAGGTAACAATGTTGATTGATTCTAGTAGTACTATAAATTACCCAAATTTCTCAATTGCTTAGTATATCCCGCACTGGAGTTAAAGTAATGATTGAAAATGGAGGAACTATAAATTTCTCAAGGAAATTCCATAATATAAATCTTACTATGGGGAAATATGTGCTGAATAGTCCAATTATTTATATCCCAATGGGCGTTGTTGATGTTGTATTAGGGTTTTAATGGTTACAATCATTGGGAACAATGGATTTTAATTCTCAAGAGCTTTTCATGAAATTTTCATGGGAAGGAAAAGAATTTGAGTTAAGGGATGTCATAAGGAGACCAATCAAGGTGATAAACTCTAACACTATGAAAAAATTGTTGAAAAGGGGACATCAAGGTGTTATTGCACAATTATGCTCACTAGATGCTCAAACATCTAAGCCTCATATTTCCATGGATCTCTAAAGGGTCATTGATAAGCATATTGTTGGAATAATTTTTCATTGATGTCAAAGTGATAATAATGATGTGGCAGTAATGATTAGGATGTACTAGTAATGATGATGATGTGGAAATAGTAGAGCTAGATTGATTGATTAATGTTGAATAAGCCTTGACATAAGTGTATACTTTGAGTTTACCCAAAAGGAGGAAGTCCTTAAAGAGACCCCTAAAGTTGTCCCAAAGCAATGTTGGTAAGAAGTGTGAAGAAGCCCCTAAAATAGTGGTTTTGGGTCGACATGACAATAATGATGGGTCCCTTGACCCATGATAAATATATTCTAAAGAATCCCCTAAAGGTGTTCCAAAGAAATAATAGTGTGAAGAGTAAAAAATCCCTCAATGTAATGGTTATGGGTCCACATGACCCTAAAAGTAATCATGGTTCCACGTAAAGAAGAAAGAAACAATGAAAGGAATAATGATGTTTCCTCATAGGTATAATGATGAGAATAAGCCCCTTTGATGAAATATTGAAGTGATAAATAAGGAAAGTTATATTTCCTTAATGAAACCATAAAGAGGGGATTGACCTTTTGAAGTAACCCTTAAAATATGGAAGTCCAAGATTTGAGCAAAAGTTAATTTTGAAGTATCCCATGAAATATGGAATTCCAAGATATAAGGACAATTTTAGCAACCCTTGAAATAAGGAAGTTGAATATTTAAGGAGAAGTTAACTTTGAACTAACCCTTGAAAAATGGATTTAAGGAGAAGCTAACATTCAAGTACCCCTTAAAATATGGAGATACTAAATTTAAGGATAAATTAAATGTTGGCCTAAAATAAACTACAAGGCTCTTTGAAGGTATGAATACGAGATGAATCTTGGAAATTAATCATCAAATCATTTCTCTCTTCTATAATGCACAACTATACGGAAGAAATGCAAAATATTGTGGAGGAAAAAGTATGGAAGGTTTTGGCCCTCATATTGTGTTCTTTGGTGAAGATTGGAAAAATTTCGATAACTTTCTCATACGGTATCAAAATCATGAATTTATTAGCTCATTGGAAAGATTGTTGTAAGAGAAATGTGATGAAATGATAGAGGGTTTCTTTTGGTGAAGGAAATGGTGCATGATCATGGTTTCTCTCTTTCTTAATATTGGAAAAGGTATGGTTCTTGCATATGGGTTTCTCTTGTGAAGGTACATGCTTCTTATGGACTAGGGTCCATCTTGTTATCTTGGATATGGTGTGAATATTGCATATGTGTTAGAGTCTCTCTCTTCGTGAATATTGTTGAATATATTTCATAGGTTGTGGTAATGATCTTGCATAGATAGTGGTGATCTTGCATTGATTATGTTGAACTTGCAAAGATTATGATGATGGTTGCATAGATTCTGGGGTTGATCTTGGCATAGATCATGGTGATTATGGTGATGATCTTGGTATAAATCATTGTGAATATGGTGATTATCCTAGCATAGATTGTGGTGATATTGGAAAGTGTTATGATGATGTTATTGGCATGATTTAGGGTTCCTCTCTTGGAATGACATAGGATTTGAAGGTGATGATTCTATTAAGGGTTTGGATAAGCAAACAATTGAAGTTTATGGGTGATTGTTTTTGGGATTTAATTACAGTATTGAGGGCATATTTTTGGTCATATACTTGAAGGTTCTATTGCATATTTAAAGTGCGCATTTGTTGAAACTTTAAAGTCTATATTGAATATATGTTTTGGCTTTGTTCATGAAGTTTTTTGCTGCATATTTGAAGTCTATCTTGAAAGAAGGTTCTTGCATATTTGGAGGATAAATATGAGGCATGTATAGGTTAACACAATGATAGTGATTTTGATTGTGATAGTGACTATGACAGAGACAGTGATAGGGACAGCAATAGTTATTATGAAATTGATTGTGACATGGACAATGTGAATCTATAAGTAACAATGTGAATATAGTGACAACGTGAAGATAGTGATAGGTCTAGGCTAATATAGAGAGTGATAAAAGTATAAGTTGATAGATACAGTGACACAAATACATGTTGATAGAAACAATGATACATGTATAGGTTGTGTTGCTACCGCAACCTGTTTCCCCGTTTTTAGTCTTTTACTTAAACTCAGGGACCCCTCCTTGTCATTAGTTGCTCGAACCTACTATTGAAAGTCTGGCATCTTGGAGCTTATCTTGTGTTTGAAGTCGATTTCTCGACTTTTTAAGTGTTTGTCCAAGTTAGCTTGAGTCGTGTGTTTTTCCTGGTACCCGTCAAAGTTTGAAATTTTTGCATGAACAGGGGAAAAGACGGTTTTTAGGATGCAAGTTATTTCTAGCTATGATGTTTGTCTCTCTTTGGATCGGGCCTCTTTTGGAGGAAGAAGAGTCTTATCCCACCTGCCGTTGCGGCCCTCAGAACAAAGTCTCCACCCGACCCACTTCTCTCCGACGCCCTATTCGAGTTGTGAATCGCTTGCCCCAGATTTCCTGTTCACCCGACGTTGCGGCTGGAGAGATAAAGTCGGGCCCCGACTTGAGTTTCACCCGACGCCCGAACTACCGCCTTTGCAGCTTCCGTCTCCTGTCCGTAGCTTGCATCTCGTCCGCCGTTGCGGGTGGAGGAGTAGTCTGCCCGCCGATCCACTCTCCTCCGCCACCCGATCACCTACGACGCTCGTTTTCCACTTCCTCTCTTCCCGTGCTCGCCCGCCGTTGCGGCTCCCCGAAACTTACCCATCCGATACCTGATTATTAGCCCACCCGACAGCCGTTTCTCTTCATAAGTTTTCGCCCGTAAATCCAGGCCAATTTCTTTGTGAATCTTTCACTAGGGTTATAAAATTTTGATGGTCGACGTCTTAAGTTAGTGGATAATGCGCATAAATTACGTGCAGGGAGAACCAGAGGGGTCACGAAGGCGGCCTGCGGCAAGAAAAGAGACAACCCAAACGGATGACAAAGGCGCCACTGAAGCGTTTCAACAGTTACTATCAGAGGGTAAAACGTTTATTCAAATGATTGAAGAAAACGAAACGGCCAGGAAAGAAACTGAATCGCCAAGAGCGCTGAAAGGTCACGCGCCGAGGGAATCCAGGGGACATCAGTTGTTGTTTAAATAATGGGAAGCCCGATGAAATGAGGGCTTTTTCCCTTAGCAAATTTTGTAACTGTGGACTCGGAAGAGGAACTATTTCGTTTTTCGAAGTAAACTGCAATTTTGTCTGCTGGAAAGAGTAAAGAAGTGAAATGTACCAATGCTATTCAATGAATAATGCTGAAGAAGAACTATTTCGTGTTCAGCTGTATTTCATGCGCTGTGAGGATATTTGATGTTTCGAACCTAAGTTCTTGTTAATTATTCTGCAGTCTTTTCTGGGATACATTTGCACTATGAGTAATAATTGTTGTTATAGAATGATCAGTTAACTGGTTATTTGAATATTTGTAGTTTTCATGTGCTTTGGGAAAAGTATCAGCTATCTGTAGTTTTCTTACAGTATGTGATTCCTTATTGCTCATTTAAGATGATAGCCTCGCTCCCTAGGGATAGTTTAGATAGTTAGTCATTTCTGTTCGTATCTGGTTTGTTTGCTTGTGAGCATAAGACGAGAGGTAAGAACCTGCGCAGCACTTTGTGACAGCCCCCTGGATTTAAACCAGCCTGCATTTAATTAGGCACGTGCATATCATTTCCTTTTAGTCAAAATACAAAAAATCGGTGGGTCGGGCCGCAACCGGTAAAGCCTTTGTTTGTTACTTTGACCTACGGTAGCCGGACCGCAAACCGGACGGATTCCCTATACCAAAGAGTCAGCGGGCTAGTTGGGAACGCGGATTGGGGAGAATCCCTTACTGTTGCCGCCTGCGAATTTCCAGGCATCAACAGTTTTGGTGCTAGAAGGAGGGCCGCCAGTGCATGGCTGGCCAAGGAAACCCGTTTTCCCGAGAATATTCCACTGGTCACAGTTCTGAAAGTAGTGTACCACGCAATCCAATTTCGGAAGAAGAAGAAAGAGAACACCTATACCCTGTTCGCAACGAGATTGTTAAAGATCTGAGAAGACACACCAGGGCATACTTAAAGAAGATTGGAGGATTACCTATCATCCCTGAGTTGCCTAAAAGAGAATATAAGAGAAGAGACCGTCCTTTAATAGAAGATTCAGTGTTGGTTGGAGATTGGCAGGAGCTAGTAGAGACTGCCTTACAAGAGGTAGAGCTACCTTTGAATCAAGAAGGCCCTGAGACTCCTTACACTTCTCCTGTTCACACCCCTGTTGTTTCACCTCCGCATTCTCCACCTCGACTTATGGCAGCAGCTAACGCAAACCAGCCACCTAATCCTCCAAACCCCCCACCTGCATGGAAAGCCAAATCACCTCTGAATCTGACCGCGCCTTTGCACGACCTACCTCAGGCCTTCGAAAAGTTACTGCCCAAGTTTGACCCAAATGATAAAATCCTGATGGATGATCATCTACAGAGTTTCTACTTGGCGATAGAAGGTTTGAAAGCTGGGGAACACGAAGATGTGGTGTGTAGACTCTTTCCTCATACCTTCAAAGGAGCTGCAGCTTCATGGTATTTTGGTTTGCCTGCCAATTCCATTCCAGATTGGAACACCTTCGAAAGAATGTTTAGAAGTAAGTACACAGTCCAAAAGACGCATGCTGCCCTGATGAAAGGTCTGTGTGCTTTAAAAAAAGAAAAGAAAGAAAAAGTGCACAGTTTTACACAAAGGTTTATAGCCTATCTTAAAAACTTCTCTGATGCAGATAAACCTTCGGAAAAGGTCCTAATCGAATATTATACATCAGCTCTAGGTCCTGACCTGGCCATGTTCGCAAAAGGTAGGGCCAAACCCACTTTGACGGAAACTTATGAAGAAGCAGAAGTAGTGGAAGCAGAAAGGGAGAGCATTGAGGATTACCCTGAACAGTCAGGGAAGAAAAGGAGAACGCTGCTGTTTACTAAGCCCAAAGAAGAGAAAACACCAGATTACGAAGGTATGGCCAAAATGGTACAGAAACTGTCTAACAAGGTCATCGATTTGGAGAAAGAAAAAGAAGCACAAAAGTTTTTTAGGCCATATTATAAGAAAAGGGAGGATAGCAACCAGACCCCTCCTCCCTCTCAGAAAACTGCATCCATGAACCTCACAGAGATAGGTATGGATAATTTATGTACTTTTCATCAACAGCCCCATTCCGAAAAGAATTGCCCGCAATGGATAAATTCGATGACATTGGTCATGAATCAGATGCTGGATTCAAGATTGACAGAAGAAGATGAGGATGAAAGGAAAGAAAAAGTTGCTTTAACATCTACAGAAGAACAGGAAGAAGAGACTATGGATTTATGGAGCTCCGTCTCCGTACTAGATGCGGAAGAAGAAAACAATCAGGGACGCAAAGAGGTCAGGGAGGCTAACGTCACCACCAGGAGCAAAGGGGAAGTTAGTAATGATAGTATTCTGCTCCCAAAGATTCGAAGGCTGCAAAGAAACATTAAAAAGAAATTTCAAGACAAATCCGTGGCTAATCAGATTCCGGAAGTTACCATTACCAGCCAGGATCCAAAGCAATTTAGAGCACCGCCTGAGCCAAGCGAAGAAAATGTAAGCGCTAATAAACCCCAGTCCACTAGACACTTAATCGAATATGACGTTGTTGAAGATTTAAAGAAGATAAAGGCAAATGTCCCACTGTTCGAAATGTGCAAAATACCTCAACAGAAAGAAAGATTGTTGAAAGCGCTGGCAACATCGGAAGAAAAGTTACCCACTGACAATCAGCCGCGGCAAGAAGAAGAAATCGGGGAAGCCAACATTGGTGGTTAGTCCAAAACCAAACACCCACCTTTCCTTTTAACTTTTGAAATTTTTAATCATAACGTGCACAATTGTCTAGCGGACTCAGGGGCGTCGATCAATGTCATGCCCATATCGGTGTGTAAGAAAATAAACGGGCAGCCTAATCCAACCACGTGGAAAGTGGTACAGTTGGATAGAACCGACGTCAAGGTAGTTGGCGAGATGGAAGACGTATTAATCCACTTGGCGTCCGATGATAGAGTGTACCAAGTCATCAACATTGTAGTGGCAGACATACCAGATGCGTACGGTTTGGTCCTGAGTAGAGATTGGTTAGCCAAATTA
>LPNX010911559.1:1353268-1398549 GCA_001517045.1 Pseudotsuga menziesii | reverse complement strand
TATATGGAAAAAATTAAACTGTACTGCACTAATAGTATTCTAGTTCATAATTGATTTTGATTGTTAAAATAATTAATATTAATATATAAGGGAGGCTTTACTAACATCATTATCATTAACAAAATTTATAGGCAAGAAATTTCTCACATTAATCTATTATTCATAAAGTAAACATTCATCAACTTAGTTTTTAATACACTACCGCTACCAACAACAACAATAATAAATTATGTTGCTATTTTAATTCATAATTTATTTTAATCACTACAAGGGTAAAACTTAGACTTTGAAGTCATAAAATATTTTCTCGTTTTGATTATAAGTGGTGCCAACTTCCAAAAATAAAACAACATACTCAACAAAGAGATAAATAATTACTATGAGAATATTTATAATTCTTGTAGTAACAAATACAATGTTGGTATTATGTCATAAAATAATTTAATCAACTTCACATTTAATACAAACTATAAATAATATTAATAGAAATTATGTAAGGATTCAAAGGCTATGCCTTTCCCCATTTTGAAAGAACTCAATCTAGCGGAAGTTATAAATTCTAGATCCACTAAATAATTACAAATTTAATGAAATATGTGCTAATTGGTCAGAAGTGAATCTCCTTCGTGCATTTTCGCTAGAGTTGGGGTCAAAGGGGTCCAAATAGATTAGAACATTGCAAAAGTTGGCGTGCACGTTTTTATATCAAACGGGAGTTCAAATCTATGATCAGATTTCAACTCCGAGAATTTGGGCAAAAGTTAAACTCCATCATTCGATTTCACTAAGGTTTAGCGTAAGGGAGGGGAAAATAGCTCTGAACATCACAAAAATTTTCTTGCATTCTTATCTAACTAGAAATCTCACAAAAATATGTGTGCACGCTTATCTACCAAATGGGCATATCGATGCTTTCGCTAAGGTTACGCTTAAAGGGATTGAAAATAGCTCGGAACGTTACGAAAGTTGGCGTGTACACTTGTTTATTGAAATGGGTACCTAAATCCACTTTCAAATTTCAATTCTGAAAAAGTCGACAATACATATTTTCAACCTTGGTTTGACCATCCTTGTTTAAGGGCCAAAATAGCTTAAAACCTCATAAAAATACGTGTCAATGCCTATATTTGAAATGGGTATCTAAATCTACTTGAAAATTTGAATTCTGAGAAGTTGGAAATAATGCAACGTTTTAGGCCTTGGTATGACGAAGTTTGACCGATGTCCAAAATGGCTCGCAATCCGCAAAAAATATACATGTATACTTTAGATACCAAATGGATACCTAAATACAGTTTCAAATTTCAATTTTGAGAAAGTCAAGAAAAGTGCATTTCTTAGAACTTCGTTTGACCAACCTTAACTAAGGGATGAAATAACCCGAAATCTCACAAAAATATGTGTGCATGCTTATCTCTTGAATGGGTATCTAAATATACTTTTACATTTGATTTCTAAGAAATTGGAAAAAAGTGCAAGCTTTTAGGCCTTGGTTTGACCAAGTTTGACTAAGGTCCAAAATAGCTCGAAATCCCCTCAGAATTTGTATGCATGGTTATCTCTCAAATGGGTATCTAAATTCTCTTTCAAATTTCACTTATGAGAAAGTCGAAAAAATATGATCTCTTAGACCTTTTCTTGACTAGCCTTGAATCACAACCAAAATAGCTCTGAACATCGTGAAAGTTGGCATGAACTCTTATCTACCAAATTCTCAGATAAATCTACGACCAAATTTTAATTCTGAGAAATTGGTCAAAAGTGAAACTCCCTTGTGTTGTTTTGTTAAGGTTGGGCTTAAAGTGGGTGAAAATATTTTGAAACGTCGTGAAAGTTCATGTGCAAGCTTGTCTATCAAATGGACATCCAAATCTATGAGCAAATCTCAATTCTGAGAAACTGCTCAAAAGTCAAAATAATAGCTCGAAACATTCCAAAATTTGGCGTGCATGATTGTTTATCCAATGGGCATACAAATCTATGATCAAGTTTCCCTTCGAGCCCAAATCTAGCGAAAATGCACAATGGAGTTTCCATTCTAAGAAGTACGGGCATCAAAAGCTATGATTGAATTTAAATTCTGAGAAATTGGTCAGAAGTGAAACTCCATTGTGCATTTTCGCTAGATTTGGGCTCGAAGGGGTCCAAATAGCTCAGACCATTGCAAAAATTGGTGTGCATGTTTTTATATCAAACGGGCATCCAAATCTATGATCAAATTTCAACTCCGAGAATTTGGTCAAAAGTGAAACTCCATCATTCGATTTTGCTAAGGTTTGGCTTAAAGGAGGGGAAAATGGCTCTAAAATATTGGAAACAAATGCAACCTTTTACGCCTTGGTTTCACCAAGTTTTCCTAAGGTCCAAAATTGCTCGAAATCCCCTGAAAGTTTGTATGCATGGTTATCTCTCAAATGGGTACCTAAATTCTCTTTCAAATTTCAATTACAAGAAAGCCAAAAAAATAACATCTCTTAGACCTTTACTTGACCAACCTTGAATAACGACCAAAATAGCTCCGAACATCATGAAAGTTAGCAGGCACTCTTAGCTACCAAATGCGTTGATAAATCTACGATTAAATTTCAATTTTGAGAAATTAGTCAAACGTGAAAGTTTGTTGTGTGGTTTTTCTAAGGTTGGGCTTAAAGGGGGTGGAAATATTTTGGAATGACTCAAAAGTTTGCATGCATGCTTGTTCATCAAATGGGAATCCAAATTTATGATCAAATTTAAATTCTAAGAAACTGCTCAAAAGTGAAACTTTGGCATGCGGTTTCGAGAGGGTTGGGCTTAAAGGGGGTCAAAATAGCTCAGAATGTCATGAAAGTTGGTGTGCATGCTTTTCTATCTAATATGAATCCAAACCTATAATCAAGTTTCAATTCCGAGAATTTGGTCAAAGCTGAGACTCAATCTTGCAGTTTTGTTAGGGTTTGGCTTAAAGATGCCAAAAATAGCTCTAAACATTATGAAAGTTGTCATGCACTCTTATCTTCCAAATGCACATTTAAATCTATGATTAAATTTTAATTCCAAGAAATTGGTTAAAAGTGAAACTCCGTTGTGAGGTTTCGCCAAGGTTGGGGTTAAAGGGGGTGAAATAGTTGGGAGTGTCGCGAAAGTTGGAGTGCATGCTTCTCTATCAAATGGGCATTCAAATCTATGATCAAATTTCAATTCTGAGAAATTGGTCAGAATTGAAACTCCATCGTGCATTTTCGTTAGAGTTGGGATCAAAGGGGTCCAAATAGCTCGGAACATTACAGAAGTTGGCGTGCACATTTTTATATCAAACAGGCATCCAAATCTATGATCAAATTTCAACTTTGAGAATTTGGTCAAAATTGAAACTCCATCATTCGATTTTGCTAAGGTTTGGCTTAAAGGAGGGGAAAATAGCTCTGAACATCACGAAATTTTTCATGCACTCTTATCTAACAAGAAACATCACAAAAATATGTGTGCATGCTTATCTACCAAATGGGCATATCAACACTGTTACTAAAGTTGCACTTAAACCGAGTGAAAATAACTTGAAATGTTACGAAAGTTGGCATGTATGCTTGTTTATTGAAATGGGTACCTAAATCCACTTTCAAATTTCAATTCTGAAAAAGTCGACAAAAGTGCATATTTTCAACCTTGGTTTGAACATCCTTGATTAAGGGCCAAAATAGCTCCAAATCTCATAAAAATAGGTGTCAATTCCTGTATTTGAAATGGGTATCTAAATCTACTTTAAAATTTGAATTTTGAGAAATTGGAAATAATGTAACGTTTTAGGCCTTGGTTTGACGAAGTTTGGCCGATGTCCAAAATGGCTTGCAATCCCCAAAAAATATACATGTATGCTTTATCTACCAAATGGATACCTAAATGCAGTTTCAAATTTCAATTTCGAGAAGGTCAAGAAGAGTGCATTTCTTAGAACTTTGTTTGACCAACCTTAACTAAGGGCTGAAATAACCCTAAATCTCACAAAAATATGTGTGCAAGCTTATCTCTTAAATAGGTAACAAAATTTGGTGTGCATGATTGTTTATCCAATGGGCATCCAAATCTATGATCAATTTTCCATTCTAAGAAGTACGTCAAAAGTGAAACTCCATCGTACAGTTTTGTTAGGGTTTGGCTTAAGCAAGCCGAAAATAACTCTGAACATCGTGAAAGTTGGGGTGCACGCTTATAATCCAAATGTACATCAAACGATATGATCAAATTTTAATTCCAACTTCGTCATCTGGTTTTGTAAAGGTTGGTGTTAAAGGGGGTGAAATAGCTTGGAACGCCGCGAAGGTTGGAGTGCACGCTTGTCTATCAAATGGGCATCCAAATCTATGATCAAATCTCAATTGCAAGAAAATTGTCAAAAGTGAAACTTCATCGTGCATTCTCGCTAGAGTTCAGCTTAAAGTTGGTCCAAATAGCTTGAAACATTGCAAAATTTGGCGTGCATGCTTGTATATCAAATGGACATCCAAATCTATGATCAAATTTTAATTCTGGGAATTTGGTCAAAAGTGAAAATCTGTCACGTGGTTTCGCTAGGGTTTGGCTTAAAGGAGGAAAAAAGAGCTCTGAACATCACTAAATTTGGCATGCACTCTTATCTACCAAATGGGCATCTAAATCTATGATCATATTTCAATTCTAAGAAATTGGTCAAAAGAGAAACGTTATCGTGCGCTTTTGCTAAGGTTGCACTTAAAGGGAGTGAAATAGCTCTCAACGTCATGAAAGTTAGCGTGGATGCTTGTTTATTGAAATGGGTACCTAAATCCACTTTCAAATTTCACTTCTGAAAAAGTCAACAAAAGTGCATCTTTTCAACTTTTGTTTGACCATCCTTGAATGAGGGCCAAAATAGCTCCAAATCTCATAAAAATAGGTGTCCATGCCTATCTTTGAAATGGGTATCTAAATCTACTTTAAAATTTGAATTTTCAGAAAATGGAAAAAATGCAACGTTTTAGGCCTTGGTTTGACGAAGTTTGACTGAGGTGCAAAATGTCTCGCAATCCCAAAAAAATCTACATGTAGGGATTATCTCTCAAATGGGTACCTAAATACAGTTTCAAATTTCAATTTCGAGAAAGTCAAGAAAAGTGCATTTCTTAGAACTTGGTTTGACCAACCTTAACTAAGTGCCGAAAATAGCTCTAAACATCATGAAAGGTTTCATGCACTCTTATCTTCCAAATGAGCATTTAAATCTATGATTAAATTTTAATTCCAAGAAATTGGTTAAAAGTGAAACTCTGTTGTGAGGTTTTGCCCAGGTTGGGGTTAAAGGGGGTGAAATAGCTGGGAATGTCGCTAAAGTTGGAGTGCACACTTCTCTATCAAATGGGCATTGAAATCTATGTTCAAATTTCAATTCCGAGAAATTAGTCAGAAGTGAAACTCCATCGTGCATTTTTGCTAGAGTTGGGCACAAAGGGGTCCAAATAGCTCAGACCATTGCAAAAGTTGGCATGCACGTTTTTATATGAAACGGGCATCTAAATCTATGATCAACTTTCAACTCCGAGAATTTGGTCAAAAGTGAAACTCAATCACTCAATTTCACTAAGGTTTGGCTTAAAGGAGGGGAAAATGGATCTGAGAAATTGGAAACAAATGCAACCTTCTAGGCCTTGGTTTCACCAAGTTTGCCTAAGGTCCAAAATAGCTCGAAATCTGCTGAAGGTTTGTATACATGGTTATCTGTCAAATGGGTACCTAAATTCTCTTTCCAATTTCAATTACAAGAAAGCCGAAAAACTAACATCTCTTAGACCTTTCTTTGACGAACCTTGAAAAACGATCAAAATAGCTTCGAACATCATGAAAGTTAGCATGCACTCTTATCTACCAAATGCGCCGATAAATCTACGATTAAATTTTAATTTTGAGAAATTAGTCAAATGTTGAACTCCATTGTGCGGTTTTGCTAAGGTTGGGATGTAAGGGGGTGGAAATATTTTGGAATCTCTCAAAATTTTGCATGCATGCTTGTTCATTAAATGGGCATCCAAATTTATGATCAAATTTAAATCTAAGAAATTGCTCAAAAGTGAAACTCCGTCGTGCGGTTTTGTTAAGGTTGGGATGTAAGGGGGTGGAAATATTTTGAAATGTATCAAAAGTTTGCATGCACTCTTGTTCATCAAATGTGCATCCAAATTTATGATCAAATTTAAATCTAAGAAACTGCTC
The DNA here is from genome assembly GCA_001517045.1 of Pseudotsuga menziesii. NCBI lineage: Eukaryota > Viridiplantae > Streptophyta > Pinopsida > Pinales > Pinaceae > Pseudotsuga > Pseudotsuga menziesii. The sequence goes on along the minus strand of LPNX010911559.1, from coordinate 1,392,348 downwards.
AAAAGTGAAACTCCGTCATGCGGTTTCGATAGGGTTGGGCTTAAAGAGGGTAAAAATAGCTCGGAACATCATGAAAGTTTGTGTGCATGCTTGTATATCCAATATGCATCCAAACCTTTGATCAAGTTTCAAATCTGAGAATTTGATCAAAGCTGAGACTCCATCATGCAGTTTTGTTAGGGTTTGGCTTAAAGACGCTGAAAATAGCTCTCAACATCATGAAAGTTGGCATGCACTCTTATCTTCTAAATGCACATTTAAATCTATGATCAAATTGTAATTCAAAGAAATTGGTTAAAAGTGAAACTCCGTTGTGCGGTTTTGCCAAGGTTGGGGTTAAAGGGGGTGAAAATATCTCGGAGTGTCGTGAAAGTTGGAGTGCACGCTTCTCTATCAAATGGGAATCCAAATCTATGATCAAATTTCAATTCTGAGAAATTGGTCAGAAGTGAAACTTCGTCATGCATTTTTGCTAGAGCTATGGTCAAAGGGGTCCAAATAGTTTGGAACATTGCAAAAGTTTGCATGCACATTTTTATATCAAACGGGCATCCAAATCTATAATAAAATTTCAACTCCGAGAATTTGGTCAAAAGTGAAACTCCATCATTCGATTTAGCGAAGGTTTGGCTTAAAGGAGGGGAAAATAGTTCTGAACATCATGAAATTTTTCATGCACTCTTATCTAACTAGAAATCTCACAAAAATATGTGTGCACGCTTATCTACCAAATGGGCATATCGACGCTTTCACTAAGGTTGCACTTAACAGGAGTGAAAATAGCTCGAAATGTTACAAAAGTTGGCATGTACGCTTGTTTATTTAAATGGGTACCTAAATCCACTTTCAAATTTCAATTCTGAAAAAGTCGACAAAAGTGCATATTTTCAGCCTTGGTTTGACCATCCTTGATTAAGGGCCATAATAGCTCCAAATATCATAGAAATAGGTGTCAATGCCTATATTTTCAATGGGTATCTAAACCTACTTTAAAATTTGAATTTTGAGAAATTGAAAATAATGCAATGTTTTAGGCCTTGGTTTGACGATGTTTGATTGATGTCCAAAATGGCTCGCAATCCCCAAAAAAGTACATGTATGCTTTATCTACCAAATGGATACCTAAATACAGTTTCAAATTTCAATTTTGAGAAATTCAAGAAAAGTGCGCTTCTTAGAACTTCGTTTGAGCAACCTTAACTAAGGGCTGAAATAACCTGAAATCTGACAAAAATATGTGTGCATGTTTATCTCTTAAATGGGTATCTAAATATACCTTTAAATTTGATTTATAAGAAATTGGCAAAAAGTGAAAGCTTTTAGGCCTTGGTTTGACCAAGTTTGACTCAGGTCCAAATAGCTCGAAATCCCCTCAGAGTTTGTATGCATGGTTATCTCTCAAATGGGTATCTAAATTCTCTTTCAAATTTCAATTATGAGAAAGTCGAAAAAATATGATCTCTTAGACCTTTGCTTGACCAGACTTGAATAACGTGCAAAATAGCTCCGATCATCATGAAAGTTGGCATGCACTCTTATCTACCAAATGCGTAGATAAATCTACAGTCAAAGTTTAATTCTGAGAAATTGGTCAAAAGTGAGTTCTTTTTCTAAGGTTGGGCTTAAAGCCGGTGAAAATATTTCGCAACGTCGTGAAAGTTCATGTGCAAGCTTGTCTATCAAATGGACTTCCAAATCTATGAGTAAAATTCAATTCTGAGAAACTACTCAAAAGTGAAACTCTGTCGTGCAGTTTGACTAGGGTTGGGCTTAAAAGAGGTCAGAACGTTGCAAAATTTGGCGTCCATTATTGTTTATCCAATGGGCATCCAAATCTATGATCAAGTTTCAATTCTAAGAAGTACGTCAAAAGTGAAACTCCATCGTACAGTTTTGTTAGGGTTTGGCTTAAAGGAGCTGAAAATAACTCTGAATATCGTGAGAGTTGGCGCGCACACTTATCATCCAAATGCACATCAAAAGATATGATCAAATTTTAATTCTAGGAAATTTGTAAAAAGTGAAACTCTAACATGCGGTTTCACAAAGGTTGGGGTTAAAGGGGGTGAAAATAGCTCGAAACGTTGTGGAAGTTGGAGCGCATGCTTATCTACCAAATGGGCATCTAAATCTATGATCACATTTCAATTCTAAGAAATTGGTCAAAATAGAAACTTTATCGTGTGTTTTCGCTAAGGTTGCACCTAAAGGGAGTGAAATAGCTCAGAATGTCGTGAAATTTAGCGTGTACACTTGTTTAATGAAATGGGTACCTAAATCCACTTTCAAATTTCACTTTTGAGAAAGTCAACAAAAGTGCATATTTTCAACTTTTCTTTGACCATCCTTGAATGAGGGCTAAAATAGCTCCAAATCTCATAAAAATAAGTGTTCGTGCCTATCTTTGAAATGGGTATCCAAATCTACTTTAAAATTTGAATTTTTTAGAAAATGGAAAAAATGTAACTTTTTAGGCGTTGGTTTGACCGACATCCAAAATGGCTTGCAACCCCAAAAAAATCTACATGTAGGGATTATCTCTCAAATGGTTACCTAAATACAGTTTCAAATTTCAATTTCAAGAAAGTCAAGAAAAGTGCATTTATTAGAACTTGGTTTGACCAACCTTAACTAAGTGCTGAAATAACTCGAAATTCGCAAAAATATGTGTGCCTCTTAAATGGGTATCTAAATCTACTTTTAAATTTGATTTCTAAGAAATTGGAAAAAAGGTGCAACCTTTTAGGACTTGGTTTGACCAAGTTTGACTAAGGTCCGAAATAGCTCGAAATCCCTTGAAAGTGTGTATGCATGGTTATCTCTCAAATGGGTACCTAAATTCTCTTTCAAATTTCAATTACAAGAAAGTCGGAAAATAGCATCTCTTAGACCTTTACTTCACCAACCTTGCATAAAGACCAAAATAACTTCGAACATCGTGAAAGTTGGTGTGCACTGTTATCTACTAAATGCTAAGATAAATCTACGATCAAATTTTAATTCTGATAAATTAGTCAAAAGTGAAACTTTGTTGTATGGTTTTGCTGAGGTTGGGATTAAAGGGGGTGAAATATTTTGGAACATCTCGAAATTTCGTGTGCACGCTTGTCTATGAAATGGCCATTCAAATCTATCATCAAATTTCAATTATAAGAAACAACTCAGAAGTGAAACTTTGTCATGCGTTTTCGCTAGGGTTGGGCTTAAAGGTGGTGAAAATAGCTTGGAACGTTGCGAAAGTTGGCGTGCATGCTTGTTTATCTAATGGGCATCCAAATCTATGATCAAGTTTCAATTATTAGAAGTTGGTCAAAAGTGAAACTCCGTCGTGCGGTTTTTTTAGGGTTTGGCTTAAAGGAGGCAAAAATAACTCTGAACATAATGAAAGTCGGCATGTACTCTTATCTTCCACTTTCACACTTATCATCCAAATGCGCATCAAAAGATATGATCAAATTTTAATTTCGGGAAATTTGTAAAAAGTGAAACTCCGCCATGCGATTTTGCAAAGGTTGGGGTTAAAGGGGGTGAAAATAGCTCGGAACGTCCTGAAAGTTGGAGCGCATGCTTGTCTATCAAATGGCATCCAAATCTATGATCATTTATGATTTGGCATGCACACTTATCATCCAAATGCGCATCAAAATATATGATTAAATTTTAATTCCGGGGAATTTGTAAAAAGTGAAACTCCGCCATGCGGTTTCGTAAAGTTTGGGGTTAAAGGGGGTGAAAATAGCTCAAAACGTCACAAAAGTTGGAGCACACGCTTATCTATCAATTGGGCATCCAAATCTATGATCAGATTTCAATTGCGATAAATTTGTCAAAAGTGAAACTTCGTCGTGAATTTTTGCTAGATTTCAGCTTAACGCAGGTCGAAATAGCTCGAAACGTTGCAAAATTTGGTGTGCACGCTTGTATATCAAACATGCATCCAAATCTATGGTCAAATTTCAATTCTTAGAATTTGGTCAAAAGTGAAACTCCCTCATGCGGTTTCGCTAAGGTTTGGCTTAAGGAGGGAAAAAGAACTCTGAACATCACTAAATTTGGCATGCACTCTTATATACCAAATAAACATCTAAATCTGTGATCATATTTCAATTCTAAGAAATTGGTCAAAAGAGAAACTTTATCGTCTGTTTTCGCTAAGGTTGCACTTAAAGGTAGTGAAACAGCTCGTAACAACACCAAAGTTAGCGTGTATGCTTGTTTATTGAAATGGGTACCTAAATCCACTTTCAAATTTCACTTCTGAAAAAGTCAACAAAAGTGCATCTTTTCAACTTTTGTTTGACCATCATTAAATGAGGGCCAAAATAGCTCCAAATCTCTAAAAAATAGTTGTTCGTACCTATCTTTGAAATAAGTATCTAAATATACTTTAAAATTTAAATTTTTCAGAAAATGGAAAAAATGCAACGTTTTAGGCCTTGGTTGGACGAAGTTTGACCGAGGTCCAAAATGTCTCGCAATCCCAAAAAAATCTACCTGTAGGGATTATCTCTCAAATGGGTACTGTTGGCCTGATTTTCTGACATAGGCCAACAAGGAGGTTTTTCCCACACAATTAGCTTAAAGCAGCGTCCGGTGTGTTTGGATTAGCAAAACCTCGTAGGTTATGGTCCTGCTACCAGCTGATTTTTCTCTTAAGGAGAAATTAAAATCAGCAAAATCTAACCTATCCTAATGTTATTTCTATTCAATTAAATCCTAAAACTATTTAAGTTGACTAAATGAATCCTATAATTTGTTTCAACTATCTAAATTGTCTTATGGTTGCTTTCTTAAGGAAAGACTCCAAGTTTTGAAGAGTTTTTTCTGAAAATAAAGACTTGTCAAAAGTATGCTAAAATTATACTAATTGATTTAACAGCTGTTAACTAAAATATATTAAAATAAAACTTAATCTGAATAATTCTATCTATCCTATATATCCTATCTCAGCTGAGAGCGGTTCTAAATACTAAATTAATTATTAATTAATAATAGATAAACAGAAAGACAAAGTGCACAATTTAAATAGAAACATTTAAATTATACATAATAAGTCACTCTGTTATATATGATAACTGGACAGAAAAACTGAAAACAAACAATTATTTTAGTTTTCTGAAATTAATTAATAATTAATGATCAATATAGCTATTTGAATCTAAAGATGATGTCTAATATGAAATCACTGTAAAAATACAAATGATATTTTTAGCAGGCAGAAGTATATATCATTATAGCTTAAGTCTATAGTAAAAATACTAATAAACACAATCATAACGATATATTTGTTCAAAATGCGATATTGGATTGACAAAGTGAAAATTGTAATTAAACACAAATATAACAAAGCATACTGTGTTAATATTAAGATAGAAGATAAGATGCTGAAATATAATATATCCAAAACAATAATACCAGTAATGATATCAGTCTGTAAATGTCTAGTTGTATCTCACGTCCAAAGATTCAACTTCAGGGATGAAACAACACTAGCAGCAAAATATATTTCAAGTATGTTTTCTTCAAACACTCCATCTACAGTTCATCAAAATTCCTACCTTATATAATACTATGATTCAGTTTTCCCCATTAATGTTACATGCAACATTATAGGGTTCCTATAACTATAAAGAGAATCGAATCTCTTATTTCAAACACCTGTCACTATAAACAGAAAAACGACTAGCCTGAATGTTTGCTGAATTAAAGGTACTTGGAAAATTCATGGCCATTGTTGAAACTCCAGCCTTCAACAAACAGCCACATCTCCCAGCCAACGCATAAACAACGTCCTGAAACTCTGGAGAGGAGTGATGGCAAACCCACCTGCGTTTAACAAATGAAGTATCTCATTAAAACTGTTTACAATAAATACAACAAAATAAACTAAGATTTAAATGTATGCCTGTAAAATCTGTGATTTTACAGGCATGCATTACAAAAATATTTCATTACCTGTTTAACAGCGATACAATCCATGCACTTTGAAAAGGAAAATGAGAATAAACATCATGTTTTACTTTGAAGAGTGATTACTCTTTGTGCTTCAGCTAATTTGGCCTTTAACATGATAATCTTTATGTTTTGTTTTTCAATTCGTTCAAGAAGGTGCTGATTCGTACCTATTATTGACCTCTTTGCTTTTTTATACTGATTCCTTTTAGCACTTATTTCTTTCCATATGCTGATCCAATCCATCAAATCTTCTCTAAACGTTCTATTTTCCTCTTCTAACAATGCTGCACTAGATAGACAATGCTTAAGTTTATCCTTCAACTCTGTAATCTTGGCCTGGTATGCATTATCTAGTACATGCTGAAGAGTTTCTTCTTTATTGGCTACCTGATGAGAATTAGGGCTATCAATATTTTGACTAGATGACTGGGGACTGATAAAGGATGGTTCGAGGTCTGCAATGCATGTGTCCATACATGGTTGAGTGACCTCGGCCTTGCTCAATTTTGCACCATTACCCTTTAAAAAAGCAAGATTATTTACATGACTAGTATCAGGGATCAATGATGGAATGTCATATTCAATATGGATGACTGCAGGTTGAGTATCCTATCGATTAGCCATAGGACCCAAAATTGTATGGGCACTGTCCATGCTTCTGGTGATCCTCTTTGAAAACACGAATTTGTCTGACTCAAACCTTCCTTTATCACAGCATATTTGAGCTAGATGATCAAGTTTATACAGAGACTCTTTACCATGATTACAAAGGTTATCTGGCTTGAGAATATTTTTACATTCAACAACATTACCAGTTTTGCTTTTGGTTAATCTTTCTTCTATTTTTGCAGGGGCACTATGACCTCTATCAGATGAGGGCCGATTCAAGACTGATTTAGAGCAACAGGGGACTTTATTCTCGTCATCACCATTACTAATCCCATCGTTTATGGGTAGACTGACTTCCCCGAACCCTTTTCCCTCTGATACAGTTTCAGGAGCATCATTGACCTCGGACTTTATAGCTTTTCGTTTCTTTCAAATTTTTGGGGAGGGGTTCGGCCAGTACTGCGTCGGCCCCAAATGACAGTCAGTTAAAAACCCATCCCATGACTTTCCATTTACAGACAATTGATGTTGCACTATAATTTCGATTAACCCGTGGTGGAAAAGACTTCTATCAGGGTTATTAAAACTTCTAACCGCCTGTGACATCTTCTTCAAACTTTGCCACAGGTAAAAGGGTAAATTAAGCCTACAGCCCTGCAATGCTAATATCAGTCTTAAATGGTAATAGTGTAAATGGGAGAAACGTCCATCACAGGACACATACTTGACCAGAATTTCGTAATAAGCTTTCCATTCGGGCTTCCGAAATCTGACAGGGACACCTATCTTCAATTTAGTATTATCTGGCAATGGTAGCAACAGAGATAAACACTTTTTCTTATTAAACTTGCTAGCCTTGAACCAGTGTTCTCCAACTTGCGAGAGCTGTGTCACTTCTACTATCTTGTCCTCGTTGATAATGAATTTAAAACCCCCTATCTACACAATGTCATCTTTTAAATTCATGGCAAACATTTTAGTTACTTTTGCATGATGGCCATCGAAACTCTTAAAGAATTTCCCCCACCCAATTTTCTCGAATTGCAAGGCTACCTTATCGTCTGCTTCTATGAGCTCAGAACCAAAGATTTCGAAACGGTTCAATGGAGCCATAGTTTCCTCCACGCTCTCCTGGTTTCGGACTGGAATGAACGAAAAGGTAAAGAGAGAGGGAATAGGTACCCAAACGTATGACATGATGTGCAAACTTCACATGGTTTGGATCTGACACACATAAGATCTCTGGACTTGGTCATTTTTAGCCGAAGCCCGGCAATGATGAGTGTTGCAACCTACGTTATATTATGATTTATGCATGTTTAACCACAACTTAGCCATGACTAGCAGTGATATTTAACCAAATCAACATATCGGTGATCATTTGATTGACAAGCTATAAACCAAAATATTGATTACACAGAGTGATCATAATGAGCACGTACATCGTTATGGAATGGAATAACTATCAACATTAAAACCTGAGGATACGAATCATCAATATATTCACAACTGTTAGTTAATTATTAGATGTAAGCCACATCTCAATGCTAACGCAATAATCCGAACATCAAGCCTTATTAATTCGACACATGGATCTCGTAAACTCTGTCAATTAGTAGTCTTTTCCAGTTTTAACGTGGAAGGTGGTAGCATTCAAGGAGATATAGTACCGATATCATGTATCCTAATGTTTAGCATGACAACTAGCTAATGACTTGATTATCATATTTATTTCATGTATATACATAAGATTTCATAGATCCAATTTTAAAACTTTCAAAAACAATCCCATTGATTAATATCCGAAATTAAATTTGATAGGATATTGAATGATAAAACTACAATATATGAAAATTCTTATATGATAATCATTTATTTACTAACTACATATATACAATTTTTTACAAGGTGAGGGTAAGGAATTACATATGAAATATGAACATTAGGTTTAATAAAGTTTTAATTTAATAAGTCACCTAAGTTCTAAAAGTTTAGGACTCATAATACCTTACCCACATCCAGCTCAGAATGTGTTCGATTGATTTCCCTTTGGCATACTATCCTTTCAAGTTTCTTAGATCATATATAATCATATAAAATTAACTTAATGATCGAATTGATTATATAGAATTTTATAAACTGACTAATATCTGCTAATTGCCAAGTTTATAAACATGTTTTCATCAATCTCTTAACGTGTCATTTTACTCTTCTTTGATTGAGAGCACCTTCATAATCAAAGATTCTGAAGGTGCTCTTTTATAATTTCAAATTGGTAAATCATAAAAGAGCCGATCTCCCTTCATCTTAATGAGAAATGAAGGGGTTGTTGCTGGCTGCCAACAAATGGCGACAACTTGGGTGAACCAGTTATCTCTGCTTGTACAAAATGATAAAAACGAAATCTTAAAACCTGTTAAAAACAATAAAAAATTCTTATTCTACATAAACCATTATTTATTCATACTCATAAGTATAAATCAGACATATTCCATCTTTTGAAACAAAAATTTGATTAGGGAGAAACTTAAAATATCTTGGTCGAAACAAAGTACTTCATAGTAAGGATAACCTATACCATCAGCATAGAGTATAGAAATTTACTTCTCTGAAAACTTTCCAGAATCTGTTCTGTAACATGATAATTTTCTTTTGTTTCCTTTTCTTTTCTTTTAAAACAATAATTCTGCCTGAAGACTACTATCTGGGTATGGTATCCCAATGTGATAGTATCATTCACGAGAGTCTATCTGAAATAAGCAAGCCGGCTCATGATGAGACCTCTTGTCTTTTAATTTTTTAAATCAAAATCCATCACCCTGGTGATTAGAAATGAAGTTATTCCAAACAGCACTGATGATCATGATTAGGCTGGCTCGTGATGAGACCTCCTATTCTTCAGTCAAAAGTTATGTTTTTATCTCAATTTCATTTATTTTTTTTAACTTTTCATAAAATGAGAGATCATTACCTAGCATGGTGACCAAATGGTAATGTCAGTCATTAATATCACCAAAAAATGAATCAGCTGGCTCGTGATGAGACCCCTTATCTTTTGTTTTTTTTTAAACCAAAATCCATTACTAGTTTCCTAATAATGTCATACTAGTGATATTTGTGATTCTAATCGAACCGGCTTATTCCTAAGACCTTCCGTCTCTCACTTTAGCATTTTATTGACTGGAACAAATCCTAGACAGTTTTCAGATGATAAAAACTTTTCTAAGACTGATGATAGAAGTCTGTAAGAATTTTTCAAAAGTACAAGCTTCGAAGAAGATATTAAATAAGCTATCCCCACTTTATAAGGAAAATAACAAGATGATGAATAATCTGAGAAACACTTACAAATAAAACATTGAAGGTCTTTTGCAGATTTAAGAAAATTTGATCATCCTCAACAAATTTTGAAAGATTGCAGTCTAATATCATAATTTTTCAAGCTGATGAGTAAACTGATTTTATTTATTTACATTTATTTATATAGTTGTTAACTAAACATTGCTAACTGATTATATACAAAGATTTGACAGTCTGAAATATTTAACTTAACATAATTAAAACTAGCTGAAATAATCAGCATGATGAATTATAATTTCTGTTTATGTACAAAAACATAAATTTATTTACAGACAGGAATCATAGTTTATGTATAAAAATATAAATTTATTTACAAACAGCAAATAAATTATATATATTTTAAGTCAGAAAATATTAACAGAAATACTTTTTCAGAATCAGTCCATTCACAGGGAATGTTTCGGACTGTCCTTCAAGTGTTTGCAATCGAAAGGTACTTGGGCCTATTTGCTCAGAAATAACAAAGGGACCTAACCATAGTTTCTGAAACTTAGTATGATCTCCCTTCTCCTCGTGAACTTTATCCCATTTTAAAACTAAGTCTCCCACCTGAAATTCTCGATTGGAACTAAAAGATTGGTCAAACCATGATTTCACAATCTGTTGATGTTTTGTAAAGTGTTGTTTTGACTTTTCTCTTTCTTCCTCTAGTTTTAGCAATGTATTAATTCTCTTTTCCATTGCTGGACACTCTTCATCTTGGACAGACTGAGCTAACTGCAATGAAGGTAAGAGCAGATTTGGTGGTAAAATAGCTTCAGTTCCATATACTAAGAAAAATGGTGAGTTACCTATTGAAACCTTAGGAGTTACTCTGTCTGCCCAAAGGGCATTGACTAATTCTATATGCCAATTATGATGGTGAACTGAAATAGTTCTTTTAAGAATTTTCAATAGATTTTTGTTTGTTGATTCAGCTAGACCATTCCCATGAGGATGATAGTTAGCTGAATACCTGATTCTTATTCCCTTCTCTAAAGCAAACTGAGTTAACTCGATTGATGAAAAATATGAAGCATTATCAAAGATGAGGGAATCTGGGATACCAAACCTTGTTATGATAAAGAATTCCAAAAATAATATAACCTGATTGGTATTTACAATTCTTAATGGTGCAGCTTCTGTCATGTCCCCGGTTTCGACCCCGTTTGCATGATGTATATGTTGTAATTAATCGTGGTGAGGAGCTCAAGGCAAAAGCCCCACCATCGATTTGGTTGTGTATGTTCCGGCAATGGGAATAATTGCCGATGGAATGTAGTGCTATTCGGCACATTTTAATGTGGCATCATGTAAAACCGCACATCAAATAAAACTAAAACCACAACCAGCTACGGCAGTGCAACGTTGAATGAAAAGGGCATGGATTCCAAAGGATAAGGGGTGGGGGATGTCAAACCTTGGTTTATGGGGGGAAAAACCCATTTTTTTTGTCACCTTGTTGATTTGTCACCCTTTTTGTCTCACCCAACCTTGTCAACCTCTTTAATGCTTTAGCTGGTGGTTGGGGCAGTTATTGCTGAAGTGGTGGTGGTTATGGCAGGCTGTCAGCCTTACCCATTTTCCCACTCCACCCATGTCTGCCCATTCTTCACCCTCACGCACTCTTCTCTGGTCAGTTTTACACTCTCACCACGATTTTGGTCTGTTGGCTCCTCACGCACAGGTTTTTGGGGGCGTTTTTGGTCTCACGCAGATTTTTCTTCCTCTCTCCACGAATTGCTGAGCACCCACGACCTGCAAATTCACGTCCTTCCTGTTAGTGGTGCATCCACGGGCAAAAACGGAGCTGCTTTTCCTCACGCAGGGCCTCCATTGTCTGTTCCTTTCCTTGCTGGGTCGGATTGGTTACCCACGCCCTGGTATTCTTCTGTTTGGGGCGCACATAGGGAGCTGAGAGCCATGCTATTGCATCCACGACTGACTGTGAAGGGCCATTCATGTTTTTGGTTGTCTCGCAGGTTAATTGGGTCGTTTTTCCCTGTTGTGAGTCGTGCTCACTATTTTTGCTTTGGGGCTGTTGTCTTCCCCACGTTTTTTGTTGGCAGTGGTGTCCAACTGCGTTTTGGGCCACTGGGTTTTTGTGGTGAGTCATTTTTCTGCTGTGAGCTGCGTTTGAGTCTCCCATAGCTATGCCGGAGTGCTGTTTCTTATCCACTGAGGGCTGTGGAATGTTACCACTGTTTTCATTGTGAAATTGGGCTGTTGTTGCTGAGTTGTTTTGGCCACGTTAGGGCCAAAACCAACTCCGTGTTTTCCTATGGACTTGAGCTGTCCTCTTCTTCTGTTTGGGATTATCCTTGGTTGCCTTTGTTTCTTCACAGGGCTGTGAAGGGTGGTTTTGCTGCTGGTATGCAGTGGTTGTCCACTTGGGATTTGTTGGCTTGGCTGTTGTTGATGGCCTGTTAAACCCAGCAGTGTTTGGGTTGGCTGAATGTGTCCCCTTGGCTATGTGTAAGCCTGCAATTGACCCTTATCCTGAAGGAATCATGCCCAGCTCGGGGGTGGCAGCATTGCTGAGAGATTGATGAGCAAGCTGGCCTATGGTTGGGTGGAACGTTGCAGCGACGTAGCTGGTTGCGGGTGAATTCTTCATTAACAGATAAGTGTTGTTGTTATCCCATCTCTGCAACTCATATTGATGTTAAATGAATTATAATGAACATGATTTGTGCTGGAATGTATGTTTGCTTCCGCTGTTTGATGAAAGAATTATGCATTGAGTAATTGTGCATGTAAAATGAGGGACTGTGCATCCTGTTATGCATGTTTTTTAAACTTGTAATTTTCAGCATTATTGACTGTTGTTTATGTTCATGGGCTGTTTGTCCCGGTTGTGTTTTGATTGGTCTGCTCCTCGCGTCCTCTTCGCCGGATTGAGGGACGGGGACGTGACAGCTTCTACCCAATGAGTGAAATAATCGGTTGCATTTATTATGTATTTGTGTTGCATAGATGAGGGAGGTTTTATTGGACCTACTATATCAATACCCCATTGCTGAAAGGGTCTTTCAGCTAAAACATGTTGTAAAGGAAAAGCAGGTTTTTTAACCCTTCCTGCAGCAAGTTGACATTCTTGGCATTTTCTAACAAAAGTATAGGCATCTCGAAACAAAGTGGGCCAATAAAAACCATCCCTGAGAATTTTGTGTGCAGTGGTCTCTCCACCAAAATGGCCTCCTGCTGGTCCAGAATGTAATTCTTTCAGAATTACTTCTGTTTCATCTTTATCTAGACATCGAAGGTATACTCCGTCTGAATTTCTCCGAAAGAGAATATTATCAATTAATAAATAAGGAGAAGAATTCAATCTGAGTGCTCATTTCTTCTTTGGTTCTAAGTAATCAGGGGCAGCCCCTGTTTCCAAAAGTATCCGTATGTCTGTTTACCAGGAATCTTAAGGTGGTGCATAAAAATAAATTTCTCTGGTAAGTAAATCCTCATCAATAACAGCTTCAGCTTTATCATTAGGTAAATGAGCAGCTTCGGAAGCTAATTTACATAGTCCTTGACCTTTGAATATCGTTGAGGGTTTAATCTCTAAGTCATATTCTTGAAGAGTTGTCATCCAAGGTGCCCTCTTTTCACCTAAGTCTTTATGTACTAACAAGTTTCTAACTGAGGAATAAGGGACGATTATTTTTGTTTTAGATTTCAGTAAGTATGGACGAAAATGTTTGACAACTTTAAAAACGACAAAGGCTTGTTTATCAACTTCATGGTAATTAAGTTCAACACCTTTGAAATTTGAACTCATGAAGGAGATTGGGACTTCATTATTTTGCTGATTTAATTGAGTTAAAACTGCTGCATATGAAATATCAGAAGCAAAAGTATACAATATGAAATCCTTATTAAAGTCTGGGCTTAGAAGGCTAGGAGCTTCTGAGATGGCTTCTAAAATTTTCTCAAATGATTCTTTTTCAGTTTGTCCCCAATTAAAAATAACATCTTTCTTAATCATTTTCTGCAAAGGACGTATGATCTCGGAAAAACTGGGAATGAATCTCCTTACAAAAATTATTTTGCCGAGAAATGATTGCATTGCCTTCTTGCTAGAAGGATAAGTTATCTTTGAAATGGATTGGGTTCTTTCAGGATCAATCATGATTCCGTGCTTAGAAACCACGCAACCTAATAAGATACCTTCTGAAACAGCAAATATTGTCTTTTTAGGATTTAAGGATATTCCAAATTTTTTGCATCATTCAAATACTTTTCTAAGATGATTAAGATGATCAGGTCGATGTTTAGAATATACAGTAACGTCATCCAAATAGACAACGACTGAATGATTAATTAAACCTCTAAAAGCAATGTCCATTGCCCGTTGAAAGGTTGCTCCCGCATTGATTAACCCAAAGGGAATCTTGCGGTAAGCATATGTCCCCCATGGAGTTCTAAAAGCAACTTTCAATTGATAATTTGGGGAAACCAATATTTGGTTGTACCCTAAGAAACCATCCAGAAGTGATAGTATCTCATCCCCAGACACCTTTTGAAGAATTTGTTCCATGGGAGGAACTAGATAGTTATCCTTTTCAGAAGCTTTATTCAGATTTCTAAAATCTACACATAATCTAATATCCCCGTTTTTCTTCCTAACTGGAACTAAGTTTGCCACCCATTGAGTATGCCTGATGGGAAAAATGATCTTGCCAGCTAACAATTTATTCAGTTCCTTTTTTATTGTTGGTTCTAATGACGGGTGATATTTCCTTAAATTCTGTTGAAAAGGTTTTGACTCTTGTTTAATTGGAATTATGTGTTGCATTACTTGTGTGTTGAAGGTTTTCAGGTCATCATATGTCCAAGCAAAAACATCTTTAAATTCCTTAAACAATTTTATAAAAGCTGTTTTTTCTACAGGGTTGCAGTCTATTCCAAGATTTATAGTTTGGGGATTTAATTCTGTTCCTAAATTGATGGTTTCATACCTCATTCGAGAGCTGTTATTTTTACAATTAGGAACAGACCTAAACTTATCCTGCAGATCAAAGAAATTTTCTAATCTTAGTACTGAATTAGGGACTGGTTTTACCTGTTCAAAAGCTTTTTCAACTGAACAAAAATCATTTATTACCGAAAAATTCCGCAGATTTTCATCATGAGTGACTTCATCTATCGCTGAATCTTTAAAGGTATCCCCGTTCATTAGAAAATTCAGTACCTGCACATCATTGTCAAATACATTCTAGTTAAAAATATTATCAGGTATGGAAGGTCTAAAAATCAATTCAACAGAAAAGAAATCTGGTGTAAGATTTTCTGAAGGAATTAACTTTGATGCTACGTTTGCCAACAAATCTGCTTCTTGATTTTGACTTCTAGGAACAGAATTAATGTTAAATGCATCAAAATGTGAGATAAGGTGCCATACCTCCCGTTGATAACTCTGTAAATGTTCAGATAAACAATGAATATAGTTATGGACCTGTCTAACAATGATCTCAGAATTGCCATATACCATTAATTCTTTGACGCCCAAATCAATTGCCTTTTTCAAACCTTGTATTAAAGCTTCATATTCCACCGTATTTTTTGTACAATTAAAGTCCATTCTACAGGCTATACATGTTTTATTTCCCTGAGGGTCCACCAGTAGGCAACTAGCTCCTGCTCCTTCTTTAGATTTCGCACCATCAAAATATAATGTCCAGATAGAACTATGCACAACCACTTTACTTTCTATAATATTTACAATATTCAAATTATCTACATCATTAATGGTTTCCTTGAATGAAGAGTTAGGAGAAACATATGTCACATTACAAATTTCAGATTGCTGTTTATTTTCAGATAAGGCAGAATTTTCAGCTTCAAAATTACCAAATCCTAATTCATACATGTAATTCCCCATAATGCAATCTAAAAATAAAACAGGTTCACTAGGATCATGCAATTCTGTGACAGTATGTTTCATATATCTTTCTCTATTTATCTTTATCTGATTTGACTTTCCGTTCTTAGGTAACCACAATGTTGACCAATCAGTGGCAAAGAAACCGTTCAGCTGTTGAGACCAATCCCTACTTAAAAACAGCCCATATGCATCTGGAATATCAGCAACAACAACATCTATAATTTGATAAACCGAAGGGTTACAAGCAATCCTAACTAAGACATCTTTCATTTCCCCTACAACCTTTACATTTGTCCTGTCCAATTGAGTTATTTGAGAATTAGATGGAACATATTTCCCATTCAATTTCTTGCATACTGATAAAGGCATCACATTGGAGGATGCTCCAGAATCTACCATGCAGTTATGAACATTCCTATTGAAAATTTCAAAGGTAAGTAAGAATGGAGGTGTGGTTGATTTAGAATTCGTACCTATCAGCGAAGCTTTGTCAGCCGTTGCTTTTCCTTTTTCAGTTGCTGTTGGATCATTATTAGAACTGTTTGCAGCAACATTTTGTTTTGCATTAGGAATAATTGAACTCACTGCGGGATTTATAACATGACTATTAGGCATTGGGTATATTTGAAGAAGATCGTACATACTGATGTTTGCATGAGTCTTCTTTAAATCTTCAATGATATCATATTGTAAATCTAATTTAGGAGCATTTTGAATAAGCTGGGTAATTTTGGTTGATTAAGTCTGCTTGCCGGATTGAGCTTGTTTATTGGGTTGTGAGTTATTGTTGTCATTATTTGTAGTATAACTTGAAGCATCAGGAGTGTTTGCAAATGCCCTACTACGAGTATTATAGGCATGTTGTCCTGTAGGAGGACTTTTAGTCTCATGCTCTTTCACAAGACTGTCCCAAAAATGACCGTTAACTTGTTGAGGTTCTTCTGATTCTTTCTCATTTTCTGATTCCTCCTCTTCTTCGTTTTCAGTTATTTCTTGACTAGAAGGAGTTTCAGACAAAGATAAAACAACTCGAATGGTATTAAAAATCTCTTCGTTTGCTGCTATGTCAAGTGGAACATTCTTATTATTTGCATTCGGGTTTTGTCTATACTAATTTCTGAAATATCCCCTAGAAGGAGAAGCTTCAGAATTGGTTTTCTTTAACCCTACGACTTCATTGGTTAATGTTCGAATAGCTTTCTGTAGTTGTTCTATATCGAACGCTTTGTCTTTGTCTAAATTGGGTTTTTCCGTCTTCCTACGAGGAAAAGAATCAGATTTCCCACTTCTATCTGGTTCACAGGACATAGAATCTTTCTCGACTTTAATGGATTCCTCAAATGTTTCTATTAATGTTGTTTTTCCAGCTCTCTTCACGAACATCCCGGAATATTTAGGTAAGGCTGACGTATAATTTTCAATAATTATGTCTTCCGAAGGTTGAGAAGCAATTGGGATTTTATTTTTTAATGTCAGAAACCTTTGATTGAAATCTTTGATTCTTTCTTTAGGCTCCAATTTAATCCTAGATAACTCTAGAGCTAAAAGAGCGGGTGTTTTATCTTCCACGAATTTATCTAGAAAGGCTTTATTAAATTCCCCCCAGTTTGTGATAGATCCCTGTACTAATAAAAAATACCAGGTAGAAGCTCTTCCTTCAAAAGTGAGAGGAAACAATCGACAAACTACATCTTCATGCTGAACGTTCAAAGTTTGAACAGCCAACATGAATTTGTCAACATGTACCTCGGCAGGTTCTTTGTCATCTGGGTTAAACTTAGGGAGGATTTTATCTGAATGTTTAGGCAAAGGATGTTGTATCCCAAGGACTGCTACAGCAGCTGTTCTTAGCCAAGGGAGTTGTGGATTTGGTGGATTAGGTGGAGGATTGCCTCCTCCTCCTACAGGTACATTTCCTGCCATTGGAATTCTTTCAGAACCTGAAAAATTCCTGAATTGGATGGTCTTGGACTATCAGGTGGTGATTCAGGAGGAGAAGGTGGCTGATCAAAACCGCCTCCTGCAATTAGTCTTCTAGTAGTATTGGTTTGAGTAGTCTTCCTTTGATGTCTTTCAACCTGATGGTGGGGGGTACTATCATCTATTTCCAAATCTTGTGTAACTATGGTCAATTATGGATTATGTCACTGCTGTCTATGTAGACCATAATCTATTGGGGATATACCAAGCTGATTAGCGTATGCTCGTGTAAGAATATGTCTTGATTCTTCTAAAGTTTGAGTGCTTTGTGCAGGAGTAAAGGGAGAGGTGACAGGATCACACTCGATAATGTTCCTAACAGTTTCTAAAAATGGTGATCTATTGACTTCTGGAAGTTGTTGACTGGTTGGAAATGTTTCATTAGTTTTACCTGCCATTACTCATTAATAGGCCCTCCTTCTAGCACCATTTGTTGGCCTGATTTTCTGACATAGGACAACAAGGAGGTTTTGCCCACACAATTAACTTAAAGCAGCGTCTGATGTGTTTGGATTAGCAAAACCTCGCAGGTTATGGTCCTGCTACCAGCTGATTTTTCTCTTAAGGAGAAATTAAAATCAGCAAAATCTAACCGATCCTAATGTTATTTCTATTCAATTAAATCCTAAAACTATTTAAGTTGACTAAATGAATCCTATCATTTGTTTCAACTATCTAAACTGTCTTATGGTTTCTTTCTTAAGGAAAGACTCCAAGTTTTGAAGAGTTTTTATGAATATAAAGACTTGTAAAAAGTATGCTAAAATTATACTAATTGATTTAACAACTGTTAACTAAAATGTATTAAAATAAAACTTAATCTGAATTATTCTATCTATCCTATATATCCTATCTCAACTGAGAGCGGTTCTAAATACTAAATTAATTATTAATTAATAATAGATAAACAGAAAGACAAAGTGCACAATTTAAATAGAAACATTTAAATTATACATAATAAGTCACTCTGTTATATAATAACTGGACAGAAAAACTGAAAACAAACAATTATTTTAGTTTTCTGAAATTAATTAATAATTAATTATCAATATAGCTATTTGAATCTAAAGATGATGTCTAATATAAAATCACTGTAAAAATACAAATGATATTTTTAGCAGACAGAAGTATATATCATTATAGCTTAAGTCTATAGTAAAAATACTAATAAACACAATCATAACAATATATTTGTTCAAAATGCGATATTGGATTGACAAAGTGAAAATTGTAATTAAACACAAATATAACAAAGCATACTGTGTTAATATTAAGATAGAAGATAAGATGCTGAAATATAATATATCCAAAATAATAATACCAGTAATGATATCAGTCTGTAGATGTTCAGTTGTATCTCACATCCAAAGATTCAACTTCAGGAATGAAACAACACCAGCAGCAAAATATATTTCAAGTATGCTTTCTTCAAACACTCCATCTACAGTTCATCAAAATTCCTAAAGATTCAACTTCAGGAATGAAACAACACCAGCAGCAAAATATATTTCAAGTATGTTTTCTTCAAACACTCCATCTACAGTTCATCAAAATTCCTACCTTATATAATACTATGATTCAGTTTTCCCCATGAATGTTACATGCAATATTATAGGGTTCCTATAACTATAAAGAGAACCGAATCTCTTATTTCAAACACCTGTCACTATAAATAGAAAAATGACTAGCCTGACTGTTTGCTGAATTAAAGGTACTTGGAAAATTCATGGCCATTGTTGAAACTCCAACCTTCAACAAACAGCCACATCTCCCAGCCAACGCATAAACAACGTCCTAAAACTTTGGAGAGGAGTGATGACAAACCCACCTGCGTTTAACAAACGAAGTATCTCATTAAAACTGTTTACAATAAATACAACAGAATAAACTAAGATTTAAATGTATGCCTGTAAAATCTGTGATTTTACAGGCATGCATTACAAAAATATTTCATTACCTGTTTAACAGCGATACAATCCATGCACTTTGAAAAGGAAAATGATAATAACCATCATGTTTTACTTTGAAGAGCGACTACTCTTCGTGCTTCAGCTAATTTGGCCTTTAACCTGATTATCTTTATGTTTTGTTTTTCAATTCGTTCAAGAAGGTGCTGATTCGTACCTATTATTGACCTCTTTGCTTTTTTATACTGATTCTTTTTAGCACTTATTTCTTTCCATCTGCTGATCCAATCCATCAACTCTTCTCTAAACGTTCTATTTTCCTCTTCTAACAATGTTGCACTAGATAGACAATGCTTAAGTGTATCCTTCAACTCTGTAATCTTGGCATGGTATGCATTATCTAGTACATGCTGAAGAGTTTCTTCTTTATTGGCTACCTAATGAGAATTAGGGCTATCAATATTTTGACTAGATGACTGGGGACTGATAAAGGATGGTTCAGGGTCTGCAATGCATGTGTCCATACATGGTTGAGTGACCTCGGCCTTGCTCAATTTTGCACCATCACCCTTTACAAAAGTAGGATTACTTACATGACTAGTATCAGGGATCGATGATGGAATGTCATATTCAATATGGATGACTGCAGGTTGAGTATCCTGTCGATTAGCCATAGGACCCAAAATTGTATGGGCACTGTCCATGCTTCTGGTGATCCTCTTTGAAAACACAAATTTGTCTGACTCAAACCTTCCTTTATCACAACATATTTGAGCTAGATGATCAAGTTTATACAAAGACTCTTTACCATGATTACAAAGGTTATCTGGCTCGGGAAGATTTTTACATTCAACAACATTACCAGTTTTGCTTTTGGTTAATCTTTCTTCTATTTTTGCAGGGGCACTATGACCTCTATCAGATGAGGGCCGATTCAAGACTGCTTTAGAGCAACAGGGGACTTTATTCCCGTCATCATCATTACTTATCCCATCGTTTATGGGTAGACTGACTTCCCCGAACCCTTTCCCCTCTGATACAGTTTCAGGAGCATCATTGACCTCGGACTTTATAGCTTTTCGTTTCTTTCGAATTTTTGGGGAGGGGTTCGGCCAGTACTGCGTCGGCCCCAAATGACAGTCAGTTAAAAACCCATCCCATGACTTTCCATTTACAGACAATTGATGTTGCACTATAATTTTGATTAACCCATTGTGGAAAAGACTTCTATCAGGGTTATTAAAACTTCTAACGGCCTGTGACATCTTCTTCAAACTTTTCCATAGGTAAAAGGGTAAATTAAGGCTATAGCCCTGCAATGATAATAACAGTCTTAAATGGTAATAGTGTAAATGGGAGAAACGTCCATCATAGGACACATACCTGACCATAATTTCGTAATAAGCTTTGCATCTGGGCTTCAGAAATCTGACAGGGACACCTATCTTCAATTTAATATTATCTGGCAATGGTAGCAACAGAGATAAACACTTTTTCTTATTAACCTTGCTACCCTTGAACCAACGTTCTCCAACTTGCGGGAGCTATGTCGCTTCTGCTATCTTGTCCTCGTTGATAACGAATTTAAAACCCCCTATCTGCACAATGTCGTCTTTTAAATTCATGGAAAACATTTTAGTTACTTCTGCATGATGGCCATCGAAAATCTTAAAGAATTTCCCCCACCCAATTTTCTCGAATCGCAAGGCTACCTTATCGTCTACTTCTATGAGCTCAGAACCAGAGATTTCAAAACGGTTCAATGGAGCCATAGTTTCCTCCACGCTCTCCTGGTTTCGGACTGGAATGAACGAAAAGGTAAAGAGAGAGGGAATAGGTACCCAAAAGTATGACATGATGTGCAAACTTCACATGCTTTGGATCTGACACACATAAGATCTCTGGACTTGGTCATTTTTAGCCGAAGCCTGGCAATGATGAGTGCTGCAACCAACGTTATATTATGATTTATGCATGTTTAACCACGACTTAGCCATGACTAGCAGTGATATTTAACCAAATCGACATATCGGTGATCGTTTGATTGACAAGCTATAAACCAAAATATTGATTACACAGAGTGATCATAATGAGCACGTACATCGTTATGGAATGGAATAACTATCAACATTAAAACCTGAGGATACGAATCATCAATATATTCACAGTTGTTAGTTAATTATTAGATGTAAGCCACATCTCAATTCTAACGCAATAATATGAATAGCAAGCCTTATTAATTCGACACATGGATCTCGTAAACTCTGTCAATTAGTAGTCTTTTCCAGTTTTAACGTGGAAGGTGGTAGCGTTCAAGGAGATATAGTACCGATATCATGTATCCTAATGTTTAGCATGACAACTAGCTAATGACTTGATTATCATATTTATTTCATGTATATACATAAGATTTCATAGATCCAGTCTTAAAACTTTCAAAAACAATCCCATTGATTAATATCTGAAATTAAATTTGATAGGATATTGAATGATAAAACTACAATATATGAAAATTCTTATATGATAATCATTTATTTACTAACTACATATATACATTTTTTTACAAAGTGATGGTAAGGCATTACATATGAAATATGAACATTAGGTTTAATAAAGTTTTAATTTAATAAGTCACCTAAGTTCTAAGAGTTTAGGACTCATAATACCTTACCCACATCCAGCTCAGAATGTGTTCGATTGATTTCCCTTTGGCATACTATCCTTTCAAGTTTCTTAGATCATATATAATCATATAAAATTAACTTAATGATCGAATTGATTATATAGAATTTTATAAACTGACTAACAGCTACTAATTGCCAAGTTTATAAACATGTTTTCATCAATCTTTTAACGTGTCATTTTACTCTTCTTCGATTGAGAGCACCTTCATAATCAAAGATTCTGAAGGTGCTCTTTTATAATTTCAAATTGGTAAATCATAAAAGAGCTGATCTCCCTTCATCTTAGTGAGAAATGAAGGGGTTGTTGCTGGCTGCAAACAGGTACCTAAATACAGTTTCAAATTTCAATTTCGAGAAAGTCAAGAAAAGTGTATTTATTAGAACTTGGTTTGATCGACCTTAACTAAGTGGTGAAATAACTCAAAATTCGCAAAAATATGTGTGCCTCTTAAATGGGTATCTAAATCTACTTTTAAATTTGATTTCTAAGAAATTGGAAAAAGGTGCAACCTTTTAGGCACATTTGACTAAGGTCCAAAATAGCTTGAACTCCCCTGAAAGTGTGTATGCATGGTTATCTCTCAAATGGGTACCTAAATTCTCTTTCAAATTTCAATTACAAGAAAGTCAGAAAAATAGCATCTCTTAGACCTTTGCTTGACCAAGCTTGAATAACGACCAAAATAACTTCGAACATTGTGAAAGTTGGTGTGCAATGTTATCTACCAAATGCTAAGATAAATCTACTATCAAATTTTAATTCTGAGAAACTAGTCAAAAGTGAAACTCTGTTGTATGGTTTTGCTGAGGTTGGGATTAAAGGTGGTGAAATACTTTGGAACGTCTTGAAATTTCGCGTGAAAGCTTGTCTATAAAATGGGCATTCAAATATATCATCAAATTTCAATTGTGAGAAACTGCTCAAAAGTGAAACTTCGTGATGCGTTTTCACTAGGGTTGGTGAAAATAGCTTGGAACATTGCGAAAGTTGGTGTGCATGCTTGTTTATCTAATGGGCATCCAAATCTACGGTCAAGTTTCATTTCTTAGAAGTTGGTCAAAAGCGAAACTCCATTGTGTGGTTTTTTTAGGGTTTGGCTTAAAGGAGTCGAAAATAACTCTGAACATCATGAAAGTCGGCGTGCACTCCTATATTCCAAATGCACATCTAAATCTATGATCAAATTTTAATTCTGAGAAATTGGTTAAGGGTGAAACTCCATCATGCGGTTTCTCTAAGATTAGGGTTAAAGGGAGTGAAAATAGCTCAAAACGTCGTGAAAGTTGGAGTGCACGCTTATATATCAAACGGGCATCCAAATCTATGATCGAATTTGAATTATGAGAAATTGGTCAGAAGTGAAACTCCATCGTGCATTTTTGCTAGAGTTGGGCTCAAAGGGGTTGAAATAGCTTAGACCATTGCAAAAGTTGGCATGGACGTTTTTATATCAAATGGGCATCCAAATCTATGATCAAATTTCAACTCCGAGAATTTGGTCAAAAGTGAAACTCCATCATTCTATTTCGATAAGGTTTGGCTTAAAGGAGGGGAAAATGGCTCTGAGAAATTGGAAACAAATGCAACCTTTTAGGCCTTGGTTTCACCAAGTTTTCCTAAGGTCCAAAATAGCTCGAAATCCCCTGAAAGTTTGTATGCATGGTTATCTCCCAAATGGGTACCTAAATTCTCTTTCAAATTTCAATTACAAGAAACCTGAAAACCTAACATCTCTTAGACCTTTACTTGAACAACCTGGAATAACGACCAAAATAGCTTCGAACATCATGAAAGTTAGCATGCACTCTTATCAACCAAATGCGCCGATAAATCTACGATTAAATTTTAATTTTGAGAAATTCGTCAAACGTGAAACTCCGTTGTGCGGTTTTGCTAAGGTTGGGCTTAAAGGGGGTGGAAATATTATGGAATGTCTCAAAAGTTTGCATGCATGCTTGTTCATCAAATGGGCATCCAATTTTATGATCAAATTTAAATTCTAAGAAATTGCTCAAAAGTGAAACTCCGTCATGCAATTTCGATAGGGTTGGGCTTAAAGGGGGTCAAAATAGATTGAAACATCGCGAAATTTGTCCTGCATGCTTATATATCTAATATGCATCCAAACCTATGATCAAGTTTCAATTCTAAGAATTTGGTCAAAGCTGAGACTCCATCGTGCAGTTTTGTTAGGGTTTGGCTTAAAGATGCCAAAAATAACTCTCAACATCGTGAAAGTTGGCATGCACTCTTATCTTCCAAATGCGCATTTAAAATCTATGATTAAATTTTAATTCGAAGAAATTGGTTAAAAGTGAAACTATGTTGTGCGATTTCACCAAGGTTGGGGTTAAAGGGGGTGAAAATAGCTCGGAGTGTCGCAAAATTTGGAGTGCACGCTTCTCTATCAAATCAGCATCCAAATCTATGATCAAATTTCAATTCTGAGAAATTGGTCAGAAGTGAAACTCCGTCATGCATTTTTGCTAGAGCTAGGCTCAAAGGGGTCCTAATAGCTTAGAACATCGCAAAAGTTCGCGTGCACATTTTTATATCAAACAGGCATCCAAATCTATGATCAAATTGCAACTTCGAGAATTTGGTCAAAAGTGAAACTCCATCATTCGATTTCACTAAGGTTTGGTTTAAAGGAGGGGAAAATAGCTCTGAACATCACGAAAATTGGAGTGCATGCTTGTCTATCAAATGGGCATCCAAATCTATGATCAAATTTCAATTTCGAGAAAATTTTCAAAAGTGGAACTTCGTCATGCATTTTCGCTAGAGTTCAGCCTAAAGTGGGTCCAAATAGCTCGAAACATTGCAAAATTTGGCCTGCACACTTGTATATCAAATGATCATCCAAATATATGATCAAATTTCAATTCTGGGAATTTGGTCAAAAGTGAAACTTCGCCATGTGATTTCACTAAGGTTTGGCTTAAAGGAGGGAAAAAGAGCTCTGAACATCACTAAATTTGGCATGCACTCTTATCTACCAAATGGGCATGTAAATTTATGATCATATTTCAATTCAAATAAATTGGTCAAAAGAGAAACTTTATCGTGCACTTTCACTGAGGTTGCACTTAAAGGGAGTGAAATAGCTCGGAACGTCATGAAAGTTAGCATGTGCGCTTGTTTATTGAAATGGGTACCTAAATCCACTTTCAAATTTCACTTCTGAAAAAGTAAAAAAAATGCATCTTTTCAACTTTTGTTTCACCATCCCTGAATGAGGGCCAAAATAGCTCGAAATCTCATAAAAATAGGTGTCCATGCCTATATTTGAAATGGGTATCTAAATCTACTTTAAAATTTGAATATTCAGAAAATGGGGAAAATGCAACGTTTTAGCCTTGGTTTGACGAAGTTTGACCGAGGTCCAAAATGGCTCGCAATCCCAAAAAAATCTACATGTAGGGATTATCTTTCAAATGGGTACCTAAATACAGTTTCAAATTTCAATTTCAAGAAAGTCAAGAAAAGTACATTTCTTAGAACTCGGTTTGACCAACCTTAACTAAGTGCCGAAATAATTCGAAATTCACAAAAATATCTGTGCCTCTTCAATGGGTATCTAAATATACTTTTAAGTTTGATTTCTAAGAAATTGGAAAAAAGTGCAACCTTTTTAGGCCTTTGTTTGACCAAGTTTGACTAAGGTCCAAAATAGCTTGAAATCCCCTGAAGGTGTGTATGCATGGTTATCTCTCAAATTGGTACCTAAATTCTCTTTCAAATTTCAATTACAAGAAAGTTGGGAAAATAGCATCTCTTAGACCTTTGCTTGACCAACCTTGAATAACGGCCGAAATAAATTCAAACATCATGAAAGTTGGTGTGCACTGTTATCTACCAAATGCTCAGATAAATCTACAATCAAATTTTAATTTTGAGAAATTAGTCAAAAGTGAAACTCAGTTGTATGATTTTGTTGAGGTTGGGATTAAAGGGGGTGAAATATTTTAGAACGTCTTGAAATTTTGCGTGCTCGCTTGTCTATCAAATAGGCATTCGAATCTATGATCAAATTTAAATTATAAGAAACTGCTCAAAAGTGAAACTTTGTCATGTTTTTTCGCTAGCGTTGGGCTTAAAGCTGGTGAAAATAGCTTGGAATGTTGCGAAAGTTGGTGTGCATGCTTGTTTATCTAATGGGCATCCAAATATATGATCAAGTTTCAATTCTTAGAAGTTGGTCAAAAGTGAAACTCCATCATGTGGTTTTGTTAGGGTTTGGCTTAAAGGATTCGAAAATAACTCTGAACATCATGAAAGTTGGCATGCACTCTTCTTATCTTCCAAATGCACATTTAAATCTATGATCAAATTTTCATTCTGAAAAATTGGTCAAGAGTGAAACTCCGTCATGCGGTTTCGCTAAGATTGGGGTTAAAGGGGGTGAAAATAGATCAAAACGTCACGGAAGTTGGAGTGCACTATTATCTATCAAACGGTCATCTGAATCTATGATCAAATTTCAATTCTGTGAAATTCGTCCAAAGTGAAACTCCGTCATGCATTTTCGCTAGAGTTGGGTTCAAATAGCTCGGACCATTGCAAAATTTGGGGTGCATGTTTTTATATCAAGCGGGCATCCAAATGTATGATCAAATTTCAACTCTGAGAATTTGGTCAAAAGTGAAACTCCATCAATCGATTTTGCTAAGGTTTGGCTTAAAAGGAGGGGAAAATATTTTGGAATGTCTCAAAAGTTTGCATGAATGCTTGTTCATTAAATGGGCATCCAAATTTATGATCAAATTTAAATTCTAAGAAACTCCTCAAAAGTGAAACTCCATCATGCGGTTTCGATAGGGTTGGGATTATAGGGGGTCAAAATAGCTCATAACATTGCAAAAGTTGGCGTGCATGCTTGTCTATCCAATATGTATCCAAACCTATCATCAAGTTTCAATTCTGAGAATTTGGTCAAAGCTAAGACTCCATCGTGCAGTTTTGTTAGGGTTTGGCTTAAAGATGCCGAAAATAGCTCTCAACATCGTGAAAGTTTTCATGCACTCTTATCTTCCAAATGCACATTTAAATCAATGATTAAATTTTAATTCCAAGAAATTGGTTAAAAGTGAAACTCCGTTGTGCGGTTTCACCAAGGTTGGGGTTAAAGGGGGGAAAATAGCTCAGAGTGTCGCGAAAGTTGGAGTGCACGTTTATCTATCAAACTAGCATCCAAATCTATGATCAAATTTCAATTCTGATAAATTGGTCAGAAGTGAAACTCTGTCGTGCATTTTCACTAGAGTTGGGTTCAAAGGGGTCCCAATAGCTCGAAACAATGCAAAAGTTGGCGTGGACATTTTTATATCAAACGGGCGTCCAAAATCTATGATCAAATTTCAACTTCGAGAATTTGGTCAAAAGTTAAACTCCATTATTCGATTTCGCTAAGGCTTGGCTTAAAGGAGGGGAAAATAGCTCTGAACATCATGAAATTTTTCATGCACTCTTATCTAACTAGAAATCTCGCAAAAATATGTGTGCACGCTTATCTACCAAATGGGCATATCAACGCTTTCACTAAGGTTGCACTTAAAGGGAGTGAAAATAGCTTGAAACGTTATGAAAGTTGGAGTGTACGCTTGTTTATTGAAATGGGTACCTAAATCCACTTTCAATTTTCAATTCTGAAAAAGTCGACAAAAGTACATTTTTTCAACCTTGGTTTGACCATCCTTGATTAAGGGTCGAACTAGCTCCAAATCTCATAGAAGTAATGCAACGTTTTAGGCCTTGGCTTGACAAAGTTTAACCGATGTCCAAAATGGCTTGCAATCCCCAAAAAATATACATGTATGCTTTATCCACCAAATGAATACCTAAATACAGTTTCAAATTTCAATTTCGAGAAAGTAAAGAAAAGTGCATTTTTTAGAACTTCGTTTGACCAACCTTAACTAAGGGCTGAAATAACCCGAAATCTCACAAAAATATGCATCCACGCTTATCTCTTAAATGGGTATCTAAATATACTTTTACATTTGATTTCTAAGAAATTGGAAAAAAGTGCAAGCTTTCAGGCCTTGGTTTGACCAAGTTTGACTAAGGTCCAAAATAGCTCGAAATCCCCCCAGAGTTTGTATGCATGGTTATCTCTCAAATGGGTATCTAAATTCTCTTTCAATTTTTAATTATGAGAAAGTCAGAAAAATATGATCTCTTAGACCTTTTCTTGACCAGCCTTGAATAACGACCAAAATATCTGCAAACATCATGACAGCTGGCATGCACTCTTATCTACCAAATGCGTAGCTAAATCTACAATCAAATTTTAATTCTGAGAAATTGGTCAAAAGTGAAACTCCCTTGTGTTGTTTTGCTAAGGTTGGGCTTAAAGCGGGTGAAAATATTTTGTAACGTAGTGAAAAATCATGTGCAAGCGTGTCTATCAAATGGACATCCAAAATCTATGAGAAAATTTCAATTCTGAGAAACTGCTCAAAAGTGAAACTCTGTCGTGCGGTTTCACTAGGGTTGGGCTTAAAAGGGGTCAAAATAATAGCTCGGAACGTTCCAAAATTTGGAGTGCATGATTGTTTATCCAATGGGCATCCAAATCTATGATCAAGTTTCCATTCTAAGAAGTACGTCAAAAGTGAAACTCCATCGTACAGTTTCATTACGGTTTGGCTTAAAGGAGCTGAAAATAACTCTGAACATCGTGAAAGTTGGCGTGCACGCTTATCATCCAAATGCGCATCAAAAGATATGATCAAATTTTAATTCCAAGAAATTTGTAAAAACTAAAACTCTGTCGTATGGTTTCGCAAAGGTTGGGGTTAAAGGAGGTGAAAATAGCTCGAAATGTTGCTAAAGTTGGAGTGCACGCTTGTCTATCAAATGGGCATCCGAATCTATGATCAAATTTCAATTGCGAGAAATTTGTCAAAAGTGAAACTTCGTCGTGCATTTTTGCTAGAGTTCGGCTTAAAGCGGGTCCAAATAGCTCGAAACATTGCAAAATTTTCCGTGCACGCTTGTATATCAAACGGGCATCCAAATTTATGATCAAATTTCAACTCTGGGAATTTGGTGAAAAGTGAAACTCCGTCACGTGGTTTCGCTAAGGTATGGCTTAAAGGAGGGAAAAAGAGCTCTGAACATCACTAAATTTGGCATGCACTCTTATCTACCAAATGGGCATCTAAATCTATGATCATATTTCAATTCTAAGAAGTTGGTCAAAAGAGAAACTTTATCATGCACTTTCGCTAAGGTTCCACTTAAAGGGAGTGAAATAGCTCGTAACATCGCAAAAGTTAGCGTGTACGCTTGTTTATTGAAATGGGTACCTAAATCCACTTTCAAATTTCACTTCTAAAAAATTCAACAAAAGTGCATCTTTTCAACTTCTGTTTGACCATCCTTGAATGAGGGCCAAAATAGCTCCAAATCTCATAAAAATAGGTTTCCATGCCTATCTTTGAAATGGGTATCTAAATCTCCTTTAAAATATGAATTTTCAGAAAATGGAAAAAATGCAATGTTTTAGGCCTTGGTTTGCCAAAGCTTGACCGAGGTCCAAAATGGCTTGCAATCCCAAAAAAATCTACATGTAGGGATTATCTCTCAAATGGGTACCTAAATATAGTTTCAAATTTCAATTTCAAGAAAGTCAAGAAAAGTGCATTTCTTAGAACTTGGTTTGACCAACCTTAACTAAGTGCCGAAATAACTCGAAATTCACAAAAATATGTGTGCCTCTTAAATGGGTATCTAAATCTACTTTCAAATTTGATTTCTAAGAAATTGGAAAAAAGTGCAACCTTTTAGGCCTTGGTTTGACCAAGTTTGACTAAAGTCCAAAATAGCTCGAAATCTCTTGAAGGTGTGTGTATGCATGGCTATCTCTCAAATGGGTACCTAAATTCTCTTTCAAATTTCAATTACAAGAAAGTCGAAAAAATAACATCTCTTACACCTTTGCTTGGCCAACCTTGAATAAGCACCAAAATAACTTCAAACATCGTGAAAGTTGGGGTGCACTGTTATCTACCAAATGCTAAGATAAATCTACGATCAAATTTTAATTCTGAGAAATTAGTCAAAAGTGAACTCGGTTGTATGGTTTTGCTGTGGTTGGGTTTAAAGGGGGTGAAATATTTTGGAACATCTCGAAATTCCGCATGCACGCTTATCTATCAAATGGGCATTCTAATCTATGATCAAATTTCAACTATAAGAATCTGCTTAAAAGTGAAACTTCGTCATGCATTTTTGCTAGGGTTGGGCTTAAAGGTTGTCAAAATAGCTTGGAACGTTGCGAAAGTTAGCGTGCATGCTTGTTTATCTAATGGGAATCCAGATCTATGATCAAGTTTCAGTTCTTAGAAGTTTGTCAAAAGTGAAACTCCATCGTGCGGTTTTGTCAGGGTTTGGCTTAAAGGAGTCGAAAATAACTCTGAACATCATGAAAGTTGGTGTGCACTCTTATGTTCCAAATGCACATCTAAATCTATGAGCAAATTTTATTTCCGAGAAATTGGTCAAGACTAAAACTTAGTCATGCAGTTTCACTAAGATTGGGGTTAAAGGGCGTGAAAATAGCTGAAAACGTCGCGAAAGTTGGAGTGCACGCTTATCTATCAAACGGGCATCCAAATCTATGATCAAATTTCAATTCTGAGAAATTGATCAAAAGTGAAACTCCGTCGTGCATTTTCGCTAGAGTTGGGATCAAAGGGGTCCAAATAGCTCGGACCATTGCAAAAGTTGGCGCGCATGTTTTTATATCAAATGGGCATCCAAATCTATGATCAAATTTCAACTCCAGGAATTTCGTCAAAAGTGAAACTCCATCATTCGATTTTGCTAAGGTTTGGCTTAAAGGAGGGGAAAATAGATCTGAACATCACAAAAATATTCTTGCACTCTTATCTCACTAGAAATCTCACAAAAATATGTCTGCATGCCTATCTACCAGATGGGCATATCGACGCTTTCGCTAAAGTTGCACTTAAAGGGAGTGAAAATAGCTCGAAACGTTACGAAAGTTGGTGTGTACGCTTGTTTATTGAAATGGGTACCTAAATCCACTATAAAATTTGAATTCTAAAAAGTCGACAAAAGTGCATATTTTCAACCTTGGTTTGACCAGCCTTGATTAAGGTCCAAAATAGCTACAAATCACATAAAAATAGGTGTCAATGCCTATATTTGTGATGGGTATCTAAATCTAATTTAAAATTTGAATTTTGAGAAACTGGAAATAATGCAACGTTTTCTCCTTGGTTTGACAAAGTTTGAGCGATGTCCAAAATGGCTTGCAATCCCCAAAAAATATACATGTATGCTTTATCTACCAAATGGATACCTAAATACAGTTTCAAATTTCATTTTCAAGAAATTCAAGAAAAGTGCATTTCTTAGAACTTCGTTTGACCAACCTTAACTATGGGATGAAATAAACTGAAATCTCACAAAAATATGTGTTCACGCTTATCTCTTAAATCCGCTCAAAGTTTGTATGCATGGTTATCTCTCAAATGGCTATCTAAATTCTCTTTCAAATTTCAATTATGAGAAAGTCAGAAAAATATGATCTCTTAGACCTTTGCTTGACTAGCCTTGAATAACAACCAAAATAGCATCGAACATCGTGAAAGTTGGCATGCACTCTTATCTACCAAATGCACAGATAAATCTACGATCAAATTTTAATTCTGAGAAATTGGTGAAAAGTCAAACTCCCTTGTGTTGTTTTGCTAAGGTTGGGCTTAAAGCGGGAGAAAATATTTCCCAACGTCGTGAAAGTTCATGTACAAGCTTGTCTATCAAATGGACATCCAAATCTATGAGAAAATCTCAATTCTGAGAAACTGCTCAAAAGTGAAACTTTGTCGTGCGGTTTCACTAGGGTTGGGCTTAAAAGGGGTCAAAATAATAGCTCGAAACGTTGCAAAATTTGGCGTGCATGATTGTTTATCCAATGGGCATCCAAATATATGATCAAGTTTCCATTCTAAAAAGTACGTCAAAAGTGAAACTCCATCGTATAGTTTTGTTAGGGTTTGGCTTAAAGGAGCTGAAAATAACTCTAAACATCGTGAAAGTTGGCGTGCACACTTATCATCCAAATGCACATCAAAAGATATGATCAAATTTTAAATCATAGAAATCTATAAAAAGTGAAACTCTGCTGTGTAGTTTCGCAAAGGTTGGGGTTAAAAGGGGGTGAAAATAGCTCGTAACATCACGAAAGTTGGAGTGCACACTTGTCTATCAAATGGGAATCCATATCTATGATCAAATTTCAGTTGCGAGAAAATTGTCAAAAGTGAAACTTCGTCGTGTATTTTCGCTAGAGTTCGGCTTAAAGCGGGTCCAAATAGCTCGAAACATTGCAAAATTTGGCGTGCATGCTTGTATATCAAACGGGCATCCAAATCTATGATCAAATTTAAATTTTGGGAATTTGGTCAAAAGTGAAACTCCATCATGCAGTTTCGCTAAGGTTTGGCTTAAAGGGGGGAAAAGGAGCTTTGAACATCACTAAATTTGGCATGCACTCTTATCTACCAAATCGGCATCTAAATCTATTATGATATTTCAATTCTAAGAAATTGGTCAAAAGAGAAAATTTATCATGCGCTTTCGCTAAGGTTGCACTTAAAGGGAGTGAAATAGCTTCGATCGTTGCGAAAGTTAGCGTGTAAACTTTTTTATTGAAATGGGTACCTAAATCTACTTCCAAATTTTATTTCTGAAAAAGTCAAGAAAAGTGCAACTTTTCAACTTTTGTTTGACCATCTTTAGGCCTTGGTTTGACGAACTTTGACCGAGTTCCAAAATGGCTTGCAATCCCAAAAAATTCTACATGTAGGGATTATCTCTCAAATGGGTACCTAAATACTATTTCAAATTTCAATTTCAAGAAAGTCAAGAAAAGTGCATTTCTTAGAACTTGGTTTGACCAACCTTAACTAAGTGCTGAAATAACTCGAACTTCGCAGAAATATGTGTTCCTCTTAAATGGGTATCTAAATCTACTTTTAAATTTGATTTCTAAGAAATTGGAAAAAAGTGCAACCTTTTAGGCCTTGGTTTGACCAAGTTTGACTAAGGTCCGAAATAGATCGAAATCCCCTAAAAGTGTGTATGCATGGTTATCTCTCAAATGGGTACCTAAATTTTCTTTCAAATTTCAATGATAGGAAAGTCAGAAAAATAGCATCTCTTAGACCTTTGCTTGACCAACCTTGAATAACGACCAAAATAACTTTGAACATCGTGAAAGTTGGTGTGCATTGTTATCTACCAAATGCTAAGATAAATCTACGATCAAATTTTAATTCTAAGAAATTAGTCAAAAGTGAAACTCTGTTGTATGGTTTTACTGAGGTTGGGATTAAAGGGGGTAAAATATTTTGGAACATCTCGAAATTTCGCGTGCACGCTTGTCTATCAAATGGGCATTCAAATCTATAATCAAATTTAAATTCTAAGAAACTGCTCAAAAGTGAAACTTCGTCATGTGTTTTCGCTAGGGTTGGGCTTAAAGGTGGTCAAAATAGCTTGGAACGTTGTGAAAGTTGGCGTGCATGCTTGTTTATCTAATGGGCATCCAAAGCTATGATCAAGTTTGAATTCTTAGAAGTTGGTCAAAAGTGAAACTCCATTGTGCGGTGTTGTTAGGGTTTGGCTTAAGGGAGTCAAAAATAACTCTGAATATCATGAAAGTTGGCCTGCACTTTTATCTTCCAAATGCACATCTAAATCTATGATCAAATTTTAATTCCAAGAAATTGGTCAAGAGTGAAACTCCGTCATGCGGTTTCGCTAAGATTGGGGTTAAAGGGGGTGAAAATAGCTCAAAACATCGTGAAAGTTGGAGTGCACGCTTATCTATCAAACGGGCATCCAAATCTATGATCAAATTTCAATTCTGAGAAATTGGCCAGAAGTGAAACTCTGTCGTGCATTTTTGCTAGAGTTGGGCTCGAAGGGGTCCAAATAGCTCGGACCATTGCAAAAGTTGGTGTGCACATTTTTATATCAAACGAGCATCCAAATCTATGATCAAATTTCAACTCCAAGAATTTGGTCAAAAGTGAAACTCCATCATGCGATTTCGCTAAGGTTTGGCTTAAAGGAGGGGAAAATGGCTTTGAGAAATTGGAAACAAATGCAACCTTTTAGGCCTTGGTTTCACCAAGTTTTCCTAAGGTCCAAAATAGCTCGAAATCCCCTAAAATCTTGTATGCATGGTTATCTCTCAAATGGGTACCTAAATTCTCTTTCAAATTGCAGTTACAAGAAAGATGAAAAAATAACATCTCTTAGACCTTTACTTGACCAACCTTGAATAACGACCAAAATAGCCCCAAACATCATGAAAGTTAGCATGCACTCTTATCTACCAAATGCGCTGACAAATCTAAGGTTGGGCTTAAAGGGGGTAGAAATATTTTGGAATGTCTCAAATGTTTGCATGCATGCTTGTTCATCAAATGGGCATCCAAATTTATGATCAAATTTAAATTCTAAGAAATTTCTCAAAAGTGAGACTCCGTCGTGTAGTTTCGATATGGTTGGGCTTAAAGGGGGTCAAAATAGCTTGGAATGAAGCGAAAGTTGGTGTGCATGCTTGTCTATCCAATATGCATCCAAAATTATGATCAGTTTTCAATTCTAAGACTCCATCATGCAGTTTTGTTAGGGCTTGGATTAAAGATGCCAAAAATAGCTCTCAACATCATGAAAGTTGGCATGCACTCTTATCTTCCAAATGCGCATTTAAATCTATGATTAAATTTTAATTCCAAGAAATTGGTTAAAAGTGAAACTTCATTGTACGGTTTCGCCAATGTTGGTGTTAAAGGGGGTGAAAATAGCTCAGAGTATCGCGAAAGTTGGAGTGCACGTTTCTCTATCAAATGGGCATCCAAATCTATGATCAAATTTCAATTCCAAGAAATTGGTCAAAAGTGAAACTCCATCGTGCATTTTTGCTAAAGTTGGGCTCAAAGGGGTCCAAATAGCTCGGAACATTGCAAAAATTGGTGTGCATGTTTTTATATCAATCGAGCATCCAAATCTATGATCAAATTTCAACTTCGAGAATTTGGTCAAAAGTGAAACTCCATCATTCGATTTCGATAAGGTTTTGCTTAAAGGAGGGGAAAATAGCTCTGAACATCACAAAAATTTTCATGCACTCTTATCCAAACATATGATCAGGTTTCAATTCTAAGAATTTGTTAAAAGCTGAGACTGCATCGTACAGTTTTGTTAAGGTTTGGCTTAAAGATGGCAAAAATAGATCTCAACATCGTGAAAGTTGGCATGCACTCTTATTTTCCAAATGTGCATTTAAATCTATGATTAAATTTTAATTCCAAGAAATTGGTTAAAAGTGAAACTTCGTCATGCACATTTTTGTGTGTGCTTCTTAAATGGTGGGTACCTAAATCTACTTATAAATTTGATTTCTAACAAATTGGAAAAAAGTGCAACCTTTTAGGCCTTGGTTTGACCAAGTTTAACCAAGGTCCAAAATAGCTCGAAATCCCCTGAAAGTGTGTCTGCATGGTTATCTCTCAAATGGGTATCTAAATTCTCTTTGAAATTTCAATTACAAGAAAGTCAAAAAAATAGCATCTCTTAGACATTTGCTTGACCAACCTTGCATAATGACCAAAATAACTTCAAACATCGTGAAAGTTGGTGTGCACTCTTATCTACCAAACGTTAAGATAAATCTACCATCAAATTTTAATTCTTAGAAATTAGTCAAAAGTGAAACTCTGTTGTATGGTTTAGATGAGGTTGGGATTAAAGGGGGTGAAATATTTTGGAACGTCTTGAAATTTCGTGTGCACGCTTGTCTATCAAATGGGCATTGAAATCTATGATCAAATTTCAATTATAAGAAACTACTCAAAAGTGAAACTTCGTCATGCGTTTTCGCCAGGGTTGCACTTAAAGGTGGTCAAAATAGCTTGGAACGTTGCAAACATTGGCCTGCATGCTTATTTATCTAATGGGCATCCAAATCTATGATCAAGTTTCAATTCTTAGAAGTTGGTCAAAAGCGAAA
Source organism: Pseudotsuga menziesii (assembly GCA_001517045.1). Classification (NCBI taxonomy): domain Eukaryota; kingdom Viridiplantae; phylum Streptophyta; class Pinopsida; order Pinales; family Pinaceae; genus Pseudotsuga; species Pseudotsuga menziesii. Next base: position 1,355,930 of record LPNX010911559.1, on the reverse strand, counting down.
CTCCATCATGCGGTTTTGTTAGGGTTTGGCTTAAAGGAGTCGAAAATAACTCTGAACATCTTGAAATTTGGCGTGCACTCTTGTCTTCCAAATGCGCATCTCCATATTTGATCAAATTTTAATTCTGAGAAATTTGTCAAGAGTGAAACTCCGTCATGCGGTTTCACTAAGATTGGGGTTATAGGGGGTGAAAATAGCTCAAAACATCACGAAAGTTGGAGTGCATGGTTATCTATCAAACGGGCATCGAAATCTACGATCAAATTTCAATTCTGAGAAATTAGTCAGAAGTGAAACTCCGTCATTCATTTTCACTAGAGTTGGGCTCGAAGGGGTCCAAATAGCTCGGACCATTGCAAAAGTTGCAGTGCACGTTTTTATATCAAACAGGCATCCAAACCTATGATTAAATTTCAAATCCAAGAATTTGGTCAAAAGTGAAACTCCATCATTCGATTTTGCCAAGGTTTGGCTTAAAGGAGGGGAAAATGGCTTTGAGAAATTGGAAACAAATGCAACCTTTTATGTCTTGGTTTCACCAAGTTTGCCTAAGGTCCAGAATAGCTCGAAATACCCTGCACGTTTGTATGCATGGTTATCTCTCAAATGGGTACCTAAATTCTCTTTCAAATTTCAATTACAAGAAAGCCGAAAAAATAACATCTCTTAGACCTTTAATTGACCAACCTTGAATAACGACCAAAATAGCTCCGAACATCATGAAAGTTAGCATGCACTCGTATCTACCAAATGCACCGATAAATCTACGATTAAATTTTAATTTTGAGAAATGAGTCAAATGTGAAACTGTGTTGTGCGGTTTTGCTAAGGTTGGGCTCAAAGGGTTGAAAATATTTTGGAATGTCTCAAAAGTTTGCATGCATGCTTGTTCATCAAATGGGCATCCAAATTTATGATCAAATTTAAATTCTAAGAAACTGCTCGAAAGTGAAACTCCTTCGTGTGGTTTCGACAGGGTTGGGCTTAAAGGGGGTGAAAATAGCTCGAAACGTCACGAAAGTTGGCATTCATGCTTGCCTATCCAATATGCATCCAAACCTATGATCAGGTTTCAATTCTAAGAATTTGGTCAAAGCTGAGACTACATCTTGCAGTTTTGTTAGGGTTTGGCTTAAAGATGCCAAAAATAGCTCTCAACATCGTGAAAGTTGGCATGCACTCTTATCTTCCAAATGTGCATTTAAATAAATGATTAAATTTTAATTCCAAGAAATTGGTTAAAAGTGAAACTCCATTGTGCACACTTTTATGTGTGCCTCTTAAATGGGTATCTAAATCTACTTTTAAATTTGATTTCTAAGAAATTGGAAAAAAGTGCAACCTTTTATGCCTTGATTTGACCAAGTTTGACCAAGGTCTAAAATAGCTCAAAATCCCTTAAAAGTTTGTATGCATGGTTATCTCTCAAATGGGTACTTGAATTCTCTTTCAAATTTCACTTATAAGAAAGTCGAAAAAATAGCATCTCTTAAACCTTTGCTTGACCAACCTTGAATAATGACCAAAATAACTTCAAACATCGTGCAAGTTGGTGTGCACTATTATCTACCAAATGCTAAGATAAATCTACGATCAAATTTTAATTTTGAGAAATTAGTCAAAAGTGAAACTCTGTTGTATGGTTTTGCTGAGGTTGGGATTAAAGGGGGTTAAATATTTTGGAACGTCTCTAAATTTAGTGTGCACGCTTTTTTATCAAATGGGAATTCAAATCTATGATCAAATTTCAATTATACAAAACTGCTCAAAAGTGAAACTTCGTCATGATTTTTCGCTAGGGTTGGGCTCAAAGGCGGTCAAAATAGCTTGGAACATTGCGAAAGTTGGTGTGCATGCTTGTTTATCTAATGGCCATCCAAATCTATGATCAAGTTTCAATTCTTAGAAGTTGGTCAAAAGTGAAACTCCATCATGCGGTTTTTTAGGGTTTGGCTTAAAGGAGTCGAAAATAACTCTGAACATCATGAAAGTTGTCATGCACTCTTATCTTCCAAATGCACATCTAAATCTATGATCAAATTTTAACTTCAAGAAATTTGTCAACTCCATCATGCGGTTTTGCTAAGATTGGGGTCAAAACGTCGCGAAAATTGGAGTGCACTGTTCTTTATCAAACGGGCATCCAAATCTATGATCAAATTTCAATTCTGAGAAATTAGTTAGAAGTGAAACTCCGTCGTTCATTTTCTCTAGAGTTGGGCTTGGAGGGGTCCAAATAGCTCAGACCATTGAAAAAGTTGGCTTGCACCTTTTTTATATCAAACGGGCATCCAAATCTATGATCAAATTTCAACTCTGAGAATTTGGTTAAAAGTGAAACTCCGTCATTCCATTTCGCTAAGGTTTGGCTTAAAGGAGGGGAAAATGGCTTTGAGAAATTGGAAACAAATGCAACCTTTTAGGGCTTGGTTTCACCAAGTTTTCCTAAGGTCCAAAATAGCTCGAAATCCCCTGAAAGTTTGTATGCATGGTTATCTCTCAAATGGGTACCTAAATTCTCTTTCAAATTTCAATTACAAGAAAGCCAAAAAAATAACATCTCTTAGACCTTTACTTGACCAACCTTGAATAAGGACCAAAATAGCTCCGAACATCATGAAAGTTAGTATGCACTCTTATCTACCAAATGCACTAATAAATC
>LPNX010911559.1:1325286-1337793 GCA_001517045.1 Pseudotsuga menziesii | reverse complement strand
TCAAAAGTGAAACTCTGTTGTATGGTTTAGATGAGGTTGGGATTAAAGGGGGTGAAATATTTTGGAACGTCTCAAAATTTTGCGTGCACGCTTGTCTATTAAATGGGCATTGAAATCTATGATCAAATTTCAATTATAAGAAACTGCTCAAAAGTGAAACTTTGTCATGCGTTTTTGCTAGGGTTGGGCTTAAAGGTGGTCAAAATAGCTTGGAACGTTGCAAAATTCAGCGTGCATTCTTGTTTATCTAATGGGCATCCAAATCTATGATCAAGTTTCAATTCTTAGAAGTTCGTCAAAAGCGAAACTCCATCGTGCGGATTTGTTAGGGTTTGGCTTAAAGGAGTCGAAAATAACTCTGAACGTCATGAAAGTTGGCGTGCCCTCTTATCTTCCAAATGTGCATCTAAATCTATGATCAAATTTTAATTCCGAGAAATTGGTCAAGATTGAAACTCCGTCATGTGGTTTCACTAAGATTGGGGTTAAAGGGGGTGAAAATAGCTCAAAATGTCGTGAAAGTTGGAGTGCACGGTTATCTATCAAACGGGTATCGAAATCTATGATCAAATTTCAATTCTGAGAAATTGGTCATAAGTGAAACTCCGTCGTGCATTTTTTCTAGAGTTGGGCTCGAAGGGGTCCAAATAGCTCAGACCATTTCAAAAGTTGGTGTGCATGTTTTTATATCAAACGGGCATCCAAATCTATGATCAAATTTCAACTCTGAGAATTTCGTCAAAAGTGAAACTCCATCATTCAATTTTGCTAAGGTTTGGCCTAAGGGAGGGGAAAATGGCTGAGAAATTGGAAACAAATGCAACCTTTTAGGCCTTGGTTTCACCAAGTTTTCCTAAGGTCCAAAATAGCTCGAAATCCCCTGAAAGTTTGTATGCATGGTTAGCTCTCAAATGGTTGCCTAAATTCTCTTTCAAATTTCAGTTACAAGAAAGCCAAAAAAATAACATCTCTTAGACCTTTACTTTACCAACCTTGAATAACGACCAAAATAGCTCCGAACATCATGAAAGCTAGCATGCACTCTTATCTACCAAATGCGCTGATAAATCTATGATTAAATTTTAATTTTGAGAAATTAGTCAAACGTGAAACTCCGTTGTGCGGTTTTGCTAAGGTTGGGCTTAAAGGGGGTGCAAATATTTTGGAATGTCTCAAAATTTTGCATGCACGCTTGTTCATTCAATGGGCATCCAAATTTATGATCAAATTTAAATTCTAAGAAACTGCTCAAAAGTGAAACTCCATCGTGCCATTTCGATAGGGTTGGGATTAAAGGGGGTCAAAATAGCTCAGAACATCGCGAAAGTTGGTGTGCATGCTTGTCTATCCAATATGCATTCAAACCTATGATCAAGTTTCAATTCTGAGAATTTGGTCAAAGTTGAGACTCTATCATGCAGTTTTGTTAGGGTTTTGCTTAAAGATGCCAAAAATAGCTCTTAACATCGTGAAAGTTGACATGCACTCTTATCTTCCAAATGCACATTTAAATCTATGGTTGAATTTTAATTCAAGGAAATTGGTTAAAAGTGAAACTCTATTGTGCGGTTTTGCCAAGGTTGGGCTTAAAGGGGGTGAAAATAGCTCGGAGTGTCAGAAAGTTGGAGTGCATGCTTCTCTATCAAATGGGAATCCAAATCTATGATCAAATTTTAATTCTGAGAAATTGGTCAGAAGTGAAACTCTGTCATGCATTTTCATTAGAGGTGGGCGCAAAGGGGTCCAAATAGCTCGGAACATTGCAAAAGTTGGCGTGCACATTTTTATATGAAATGGGCATCCAAATATTAATCCCTCTTCATCAAGGAGGTAGCTGTAATGTCCTCTTCCAATTAGCCCTTGAGGCCCAAAACCGCTATCATCAAATTTCAACTCCGAGAATTTGGTCAAAAGTGAAACTCCATCATTTGATTTCTCTTAAAGGAGGGGAAAATAGCTCTGAACATCATGAAATTTTTCATGCACTCTTATCTAACTAGAAATATCGCAAAAATATGTGTGCACGCTTATCTACCAAATGGGCATATCAGCGCTTTCTGGAGCAACCGAATCTGGTTGTCCGTTAATCGAATCCGACTATCATTGTATAATGAAATATGAATGGTAAAGAATATATTGGATGATGGGTAAAATGTGCAATGGAGTCTCTCCTTTAGAGGCTTTGAGCATGAAGGGTCACACCCTTTCATAATTAACTAATCTATTTAATAATTTATTTTATATTCGGTACATTGCCACTCCCTTTAAGGAAGCTTTGTCCTCAAAGCTTAAGTATTTTCCTAGTGTCATTCTTCATTCTTACTCGGTGTTGGTATTACAATCAAACGAGGTCTCTTATGCAAAGACTTGCACTTCCTTTCCATTGATGATTTTGCACTGTATTATCTCATTGTTCCTACATTTATGACCAGGGGTGCAATCATCACCGCATCGACGACATATGTTTTTCTTCTTTTTCTTTTTATTTTCAAAGTAATCATTAGATGAATTTGATCTATTTTCCATTTTGTAGGCGTATGATTGAGGTTTGTGGCATTGATGGCCAGGAGACCAAGTATCTGCATAGTACCTACATTGTGTCTCTTTTTCTTGTCGATAATGGCTATCGTCTTTTGTTTTTATTCCTTCCAATTTGCGTTTTGTGGCTTTTGCTTTACGTCTTGCTACTTCTACGTTAGGTATGTCATGTAACTTTAACTCTTTTTTGGAGGTGTGGTTTAAGACCTCCTAAGTAGGTTTCAAGTCTTTGCTTGTTAGACAACCCAAATACTTGTGTTGATAAGGATTCCCATTGATGACTGAATTCCTCAATGTTTCCGACTTGCTGTAGTCTACTAAGTTTACTGAAAAATTCATCTACTTTGATTCCTTGAAACCTATTAAAACAATCATTTTTGAACAAGTTCCAGGTGTGGGTAAAATTATCTCTCTTCCACCATAAGTACAAATTATAGGCATACCCTTCCATATGCATTGACGCATATTTCACCTTCTCCTCGTCAGATTGAATGTTGTAAATGTCGAAGTATTCTTCTGCTTTGTTTATCCAAGCAATGCATTGGCCTTCACTCCCATTGTATTTCGACAACTCTATTTTTGCCTTAGGTGGGTGCACTTTGTAAGGGCGACATTGATTTTCTTTTGCCTTATGGTTTGATGGTGGCTCGAAACTGCTGGACGATGAAAGTGACATATCTGAATTGCTTTGTTGTTGGCGGTGATTTTTAGTTTTTCTTTTCTCTACTATCTTACTTATAACATCTATTTTGTTGTTTAATCATGCCTCCATATCTGGTAGTACTTGTGTTTCTATCTCTTGCTTAAGCGTCACATTGTTAATCTTTATTTATTTTTGCAAATCTTCTTGATTCTTTGCGAGTGTTTCCTGGATGGAAACATGAAATGAGGCATCTAGCATGTATGGACTATTGATGTGGCCCGGCCTAGGTATGAACCTTTGTAACATCTCGAATAATGTATTATGGTTCTGCGTCATGGTGGTCATGTTCTATGTTATGGTTTTTATGTTTTGTGTCATGGTACTCATTTTTTCATCCAAGTATTTTTGTTTTTCATTCAAGATGTCAAGTTTTTCGTAGCGCCTCCTTTCTAGTACCACAACAAGCTCATCTTTGAGTAATGTATTGTTATTTTGCACCTTTTCCTTCACGCATTTTAGGTCAGCGGAAAGGGACTTTATGTCCTTCTCCATTTTTTCGATTTGTTATTTTAGCTCCACCATGATCTTAGACCTTGTATGCGGAGGCGTGTATTTTAACGCTATTTTGGTTAATAATATATTAATTAATTAATTAATTAATAATATTATTATTATTATTATATTTTTTTTATAAACTATATTATAGTTTGTATATATATGTATTTTTTTTCAAACAAATATTATAATAATAAATATAATATTTGATTTTTATAATATAATAACTTCGAACATCGTGAAATTTGGTGTGCACTGTTATCTACCAAATGCTAAGATAAATCTACGATCAAATTTTAATTCTTAGAAATTAGCCAAAAGTGAAACTCTGTTGTATGGTTTTGCTGAGGTTGGGATTAAAGGGGGTGAAATATTTTGGAACGTCTTGAAATTTCGCGTGCATGATTTTCTATCAAATGGGCATTCAAATCTATGATCAAATTTCAATTATAAGAAAATCCTCAAAAGTGAAACTTCGTCATGCGTTTTTGCTAGGGTTGGGCTTAAAGGTGGTCAAAATAGATTTGAACATTGAAAAAGTTGGCGTGCATGCTTTTATCTAATGGGAATCCAAATCTATGATCAAGTTTCAATTCTTAGAAGTTGGTCAAAAGAAAAACTCCATCGTGTGGTTTTGTTAGGGTTTGGCTTAAAGGAGTCGAAAATAACTCTGAACATCATGAAAGTTGGCGTGCACTCTTATCTTCCAAATGCACATCTAAATCTATGATCAAATTTTAATTCTAAGAAATTGGTCAAGAGTGAAAATCCGTCATGCAGTTTCGCTAAGATTGGGGTTAAAGGGGTGAAAATAACTCAAAACATCGTGAAAGTTGGAGTGCAGGGTTCTATCAAATGGGCATCCAAATCTATGATCAAATTTCAATTCTGAGAAATTGGTAAGAAGTGAAACTCCGTCATGCATTTTCGCTAGAGTTAGCCTTGGAGGGGTCCAAATAGCTCGGACCATTTCAAAAGTTGGCATGCACATTTTTATATCAAACGGGCATCCAAATCTATGATCAAATTTCAACTCCGATAATTTGGTCAAAACTGAAACTCCATCATTCGATTTTGCTAAGGTTTGTCTTAAAGGAGGGGAAAATGGATCTAAGAAATTGGAAACAAATGCAACCTTTTCGGCCTTGGTTTCACCAAGTTTGCCTAAGGTCCAAAATAGCATGAAATCCCCTGAAATTTTGTATGCATGGTTATCTCTCAAATGGGTACCTAATTTCTCTTTCAAATTTCAATTACAAGAAAGCCAAAAAAAAACATCTCTTAGACCTTTACTTGACCAACCTTGAATAATGACCAAAATAGCTCCGAATGTTAGCATGCACTCTTATCTACCAAATGTGCTGATAAATCTACGATTAAATTTTAATTTTGAGAAATTAGTCAAATGTGAAACTCCGTTGTGCGGTTTTGCTAAGGTTGGGCTTAAAGGAGGTGCAAATATTTTTTAATGTCTCAAAAGTTTGCATGCACACTTGTTCATCAAATGGGCATCCAAATTTATGATCAAATTTAAATTCTAAGAAACTGCTCAAAAGTGAAACTTCGTCGTGTGGTTTCGATAGGGTTGGGCTTAAAGGGGGTCAAAATAGCTCAGAACGTAGCGAAAGTTGGCGTGCATGCTTGTCTATCCAATATGCATCCAAACCTATCATCAAGTTTCAATTTTGAGAATTTGGTCAAAGCTAAGACTCCATCGTGCAGTTTTATTAGGGTTTGGCTTAAAGATGTTGAAAATAGCTCTCAACATCGTGAAAGTTGGCATACACTCTTATCTTGAAAATGCGCATTTAAATCTATGATTAAATTTTAATTCCAAGAAATTGGTTAAAAGTGAAATTCCATTGTGCAGTTTTGCCAAGGTTGGGGTTAAAGGAGGTGAAAATAGCTCGGAGTGTCGCGCAAGTTGGAGTGCACGTTTCTCTATCAAATGGGCATCAAAATCTATGATCAAATTTCAATTCTGAGAAATTGGTGAGAAGTGAAACTCCGTCGTGCATTTTCGCTAGAGTTGGGCTCAAAGGGGTCCAAATAGCTCAGAACATTGCAAAAGTTGGTGTGCACATTTTTATATCAAACGGGAACCCAAATCTATGATCAAATTTCAAATCCAAGAATTTGGTCAAAATTGAAACTCCATCATTCGATTTCGCTAAGGTTTGGCGTAAAGGAGGGAAAAATAGCTCTGAACATCACAAACTTTTTCATGCAGTCTTATCTAACTATAAATCTCAGAAAAATATGTGTGCATGCTTATTTACCAAATGGGAATATTGGTGCTTTCGTTAAGGTTGCACTTAAAGGGAATGAAAATAGCTTGGAACGTGATGAAAGTTGGCGTGTATGCTTGTTTATTTAAATGGGTACCTAAATCCACTTTCAAATTTCAATTATGAAAAAGTGGACAAAAGTGCATATTTTCAACCTTGATTTGACCATCTTTGATTAAGGGCTCAAATAACTCCAAATCTCATAAAAATAGGTGTCAATTCCTATATTTGAAATGGGTATCTAAATCTACTTTAAAATTTGAATTTTGAGAAATTGGAAATAATGAAACGTTTTAGGCCTTGGTTTGACGAAGTTTGACCGATGTCCAAAATGGCTCGTGTTACGGAGAGAAATTCATATGGCTTGGGGTACCACAACAGATAGCTTGACTCCAGAAATCAATCCTTTCCAAATATCTAACATTATAGGATCTCGATTCGTACCTTATTCTGGACGGTTGATGTAGATCCCCATTGAGCTTTCCAACTCCAGCTTGTATTGATAAATTGCTTCCTCAAATATCAGTAAACAAGACAAGCATGCTATATATAATCATGTTAGACCTAATCTAGCATATATAATCAATAACATAGAATCATTTAAAAGCATCCATGGATAAAATACTCATTTAAACACATATTATTGGATAGGAAAAGATATTTCTATTAATATAAAAATAAAGATTACAATAGTGACAACCTCTATCAGCACGTCTGCAAATCGGAAAAACTGAGTCCCCACTTGGGCCTCCACCACTTCAATCCTCCATCTCTCGATAGCAAGCTCACAAGCAAAAGGCAAGCTTGGGAAGAACACAAAATTGCTCTAAGGGACAAAGGGATGCAGACTCAAGTATAAGCTCTGGCAACAATGGACTATAGTTTTCTTTCTCTCAATTCCTCATGCCTTCAATGTATCCAAAGGGTTTCTTATATAGCTCTTCAATGGGGTACTGAAAGGTCAAATCCGAGCGATCTCAAGGCATATAGAAGGCCAAGAGACAAGTGAGTCGGATCCACATCAAGGAAAACTCCAAAAGAATTTGGTCTTTTGCACACATCCTGATGTGCGCGGGTTTAAGGGTCAAATCCGCGTATATACACGAGAAAAGGATTAAAAGTCATGTATGGCAATTTTTGCATGTTTTTAGGGATGATCTTGGAAACATCAGAGGTACAAAAATGGTCCATGGAGTCTAAAGAGTCTGCAGAGGAATAGGGAAGGCCATAAAGGTGTGATTCACCATGTGCGGTAAAATCAGCTATAATAGATGCCCCCTAATGTGTGAGGTTAGAGGGGTCATACGATGGCTGAAATACATTATATGTCCATCCCAGAAGTGGAGTGATGAAGAACCTAGTGGAAGAACTAGTCATATAATCAACACAATACAATGATACAACTTTGCACATAACTGCAAGTAGATATAGCAGTCCCAGATACATAAGAGTACAATGGCCATGAATAGGCATGATACAATATGACATGTGTGGTCATTGGCATGTCCAATATAAATATATCAGAATCTCCATGAAAGCTGAAGATATATAACGGATTAAGATCTCCATAATGGCTGGAAATATCTGACATATACTGGAATCAAGTCACAAGAGCTGAAATCTCATGAACACTCGCACGATCAAGGAGGTAGCATATAAGAGATGCCACCAATCTAGAAGGTCTTCTACACAAACCACTAAAATTACATGTCCTACTATGTGAATAGAGGTGTCAAGGTCGAACATAGTAGTCCATCGTCTGACTATCGGTCATTGATGTATACCATTAACAGATGCAAGATCACCCACCGATAATGAAAATGGGAATCAAGGTACTAGAGAGCAAACTAATTAGTGTGAATAAATGTGTTGAGGTCGAACACTTGAGAGAATCCATCGATCAGGGGACATTGATGTATTCCCAAAAACTGTCGATGGCAAGAGAACCTGCCACTGATGACTACAAGTCTCAAGGCACTAAAAAATGACTCTAGATTCCTATCCCAGAATAAATTATCTGAAGTCGATGGGATGAAATCTACTGGAAGGAGGGCATTAAGGCATCCCCCATCATCCAACACGAGGTACTCAGCAAAGTTGTATAATGTGGAAGGACTCGATCATAAGGTGCATGAACCAATAACTGTACCAGGAATGGCCAACATGCAAAGTCAAGCTAATTGAGGAATGGCCGACTCAGGTTTCAACTTTCTTTGAACAAGAGCATAAAGGTGAATGGTGACTGAATGAAGGCAGTATAGACTCGATATACAAAACTGAGACATCTCTACAACACAGGAGGCATTGACAGAGGCTCCATAGGGACTAGAAGCTTAACCAGTTGGTGGAGATAAACTCAGATAAATAAGTACAGCTCCTAGAGTCAAACTATTAACCCAGCTAATGGATATGATATATAGTGTTATGTTCGAAGGTGACACGACTCGACAACTGCCAAAGATAACATCTTTCCTTGTCCGGCTTTTGGTTTTTTAATTTTTTTAGACTTTTTCAAATATTTGAAAAGCTTGAAAAAGAATAAAATCACTTTAAAGTTACAGACTAGGAGGAGACGAGTTTCAAATGGGAAAAACAACTAGTTCCAAGCAGCGGAATGTACCTATGCTCAATGTAAGGAGACATGTGTAGGATAGCAACACTCGGGGGAAATCCCCCTCTCGATAAAAATAGGGAATCAAGCAGCAAAAGATATATAAAATGGCTCTGTGTGGCTAGACATGAGACAAGCTCGGGCTATATGGTTGATACTCAAAGTTAGGGAAGCCAGCATAAAGATTAATAAGGCAGGTAAAGCTCATGATAATGCAATTGCAACTTGACATAAGGGAGTCCTGAGGGAATAGGCCAGCAAAAAGATCAAGACGAGTATGAGGCTCTTGCGAAATGTCATGGAAATACTATACAATGGACTCCCACACCCTAAAGGACAAACTATCGGTATGGGCACCAAATGCAAACAAGGAGCTAACTAGGGTACCCATGTAAGGTCAAGCTCTACCATTCACATCATGCCACTTCTAAAATAGTAAGAAGGTTCCGTGACAAGATAGAATGGGTTCGTACCTATGGTTATAATGAAAAAGTCATAAGGTCATGCAAAATGAAAATGGAGGTGAAACCTAACCTATATGTCAGTTTAACATCATACCTGAAATCAGCACAAACAGGTCAAAACAAAGGTCGAAACGGTGCTCAAAACGATTTCCTTCATCATTATATTGGTAAAAAACGGTCCAAAACTATAGAAAGGGGGTAAAAATTTTCAAAATTTTGAAAAATTCTATAAATAGTAAAAAATTCAAAACATTATATAACATTTGAAATTTTTACCCAATTGAGCTCAGAACTTCAAACGCAAATTCCAGGAGATCCAACCAGCGGAATTCGACACCGTTTTTTCCAGGTAACTTCCCATGCCCTGCTCTTTCATTTGCTTGTAAATTTTTCAAATTTCCATGTCTAAATCAAATTCTAGGCCAATCTATGATGTGCGCCTCGGACCACATAGAAATCAGGGGTTTTTCCGTGTATAGGGCTGGCTATACACGGAAAAGGGGGTCCAAAGTTGTGTACATAGGTGGTTGTTTTGCAAATAGTCACGTATGCGGCCATGTTTAAGTTTTTCTATGACATATAATGACCAAAACTCAAATTGAATGTGCAGGATGGTTCTAGAATGGAGGGAATGAGAGCATGGGGATGTAGAAGAAGCAGTATGGGGCAATCTAATGGCTCAACAAGCTCTTCGTGCATGCGTGCTCTACAAGTTTTGGTGTCTTGGTGGCTTAAGGGCCAAACCAAGACTACTGCAGATGCTAGTAGACTACTGGGATCTTGACATAGAGTCTTTCCAAATCGATGGGATGTCCCTCACCTTAGAAGTGGAGGACATATGCTTTATTACTGGATTGTCCCGATGGGGGGAAGTGGTGAACCTACGTTCTCATGGGCCCAGAGGTGGCCTCACCATAGATGAGTATATAGCTATATACTATTATCTGGACATGGAGAAGGTCGAGACTGAGATCCCAACTAACTCCATATAGGTGCTTGGCCTAAAGGGCATACTACTGACACTTGGCAGGATAGCAGGGATAGCCTCGCTCCACCAGGCCTTATGGCCCTTGATGTTCTATGTAGTGGAGTGCATGAGGCCCACAATTTATGATTGGAGTACTACACTATTGAGCAACATGAAGCAGTAGCTCAGCGACCGCAAGATGGGCAGGGTACGAAACTTTGGTTTTAGCAGTATACTAAGCACGTTCTTCTTTGAGCGTGTTTCAGGACTCAGCTCTAGAGTTGACATTCCTCTTCACGGGGTTTGAGATCCAGCCCAATGACATTGGGTAGATGCGATGCGCAGCCTAGATGGAGGTAGGGTGTCCAACCCCTATCTAACTGATTTATTTCCATGGTGGTGGCGGCAGATAGTTGCCATCGATGATTACCCCTATGTGAGGATAGATTTTTGGGGAGATCTCGACATGCCTCTACTACCAAGATCGACATACGGTAACATTGGTAACGAATCCCAACCCTCTTTTTAAGTTTTTTGAATTATTTAATTTGTTTTGTTTTTTTATATATATATCCAAAAGACATGTTTTTGCGTGATAACACATAATGATGATCTGTCATATGCATGCAGATGTAGGACCATGGCGGCCTAACGGCTTCCCTCGTCATAGATAAAGGGGAAGAGGATATGACATTATGGGTGTGGATGCAGAGCGGATGCTCCAAAGCATTCATACCAACTTTGTGCGGTTGACACATAGGGTACCCATGGCATAAGTCAAGGACTTGCCTGAGGCCATGTAGCATCAGGTGGTGGGTGTACCACGAGCATGGGTGCGATTATTTCAATGGCTAGATAGAGCTATGGTGACATTCCATGATCAAAACCTGCCTCCTCCTCCACAGGTTTAGATACCTAGGAGTGACACATTTTTTACTACCATGTATTTATATTTTGGTGGCTCGGAAGCCCCATTTTTGTATTATGACACTTATTGCGCCAAGAGGCGCTCTATAGCCCAGTATGGGGTAGATATTGTAACGTTACGTAACGTTACATAACGTTATGTCGGCTATAAAAGAAAATAGAAAATTAGAAGAAAAAAAACAACTATATAAATAGCAAGAAGTATCACAAACTACATCATAGCTAGCTACCTTGATCCAGCAACAACAACAACAACAACCACTGTGAGAGCGGCAATAAACCCAATAGGTAAGAATTATAAATTTTAAATTTTAAATTCTCCATCAATAAATTATAAATTGTAAATTCTACCGGCACCACCTCCAAGCCAGCCAGCCCGACCTCCTCACTACGATATCCCTGCGGCAGGCTCACGCACAACCCTTCTCCTCGCTGCGATCTCCCTGCTGTAGGCTCATGCACACCCCTCCTCCTCACTTCGATCTCCCTGCGGTAGATCGCAAAGAAAGTTATAATATAATGAAAATATATAACTATTTTAAGCTGCGTGCAATCTGGTCGTCTCATTCTGATTGAATCTGTTTCTGTTTCAATGTCAACGAACTGTTTCTTTTCTCTTTTATTTTCAATGTAAAACATTTGGGAGTCAACGTTTTTTACTTCAACTACAAAGAGCCTATTTTGATGTTCGGAAGTCATTGAAATCTGTTGGTTTTCATCTTTTTGAATTTTTTTTGGTGAGCCTGTAGAGATACGTTGGAATCGTATACATTAGGTGTCGAGAGTAGTTGAGGGCTTGAATTTATTTTAACAATTAGGAAAGGTATTTTTTGACGAGGTGCCTTCTCCATTATTTAAAACCGTCATAATTTGGCCAAGCAAAAAAAGTTAAAGGTGTAGAGTTTGATCGTTTCAGAATTTCTCAAAGTTTAGACAACTTTCATCAATTTTTTTTTCAAACTTTGATCTGACCATTGGAAGAATTATACTTTAGAAACTTTAATTCTTATAAAGCCAGAGCTGACTACATCAAGCCCCGTATCCACGACATCCATTCAGTTCGCACCCACATTCAGGAAGCCTATCAGAATAATCTAAAGATGGTCCCTCATCGAGGGTACTCAAAGTGATCTATTTTTATGGAAGATTGCCATTTCATTATGTTTCTCTATGATAGCTGGGATTGGCATCATTTTCCTTTTTTGTTCCGCAGGGCCCTCACTGCTTGCTTGCTGGTATCATCACCATGTCTTTCCACCCTGACCAGCCTCAGTCAGAGAGGTGCTTGATGCTCACCCTGATAGATATTTATTGAGTGATGGCCTACCAGACAGATTTGGCATCGAGCATGCTTCCTAGATTTTATATATGTAATTACCCGTGCAGGAAAAAACGTCAACGCGAAGAAGACACTATATATGTCATTATGCTAGATTCGGTATGAAAGAAATCTGTATGCTTTCCGCGAGATGTGGGTGGTTCACAGATGCATTCGCTGTGTCTTGGCTTTTGTC
>LPNX010911559.1:1307374-1317749 GCA_001517045.1 Pseudotsuga menziesii | reverse complement strand
ACTCTGTCATGCGGTTTCGCTAGGGTTGGGCTTAAAAGGGGTCAAAATAATAGCTCGAAACGTTGCAAAATTTGGCGTGCATGATTGTTTATCCAATGGGCATTCAAATCTATGATCAACTTTCCATTCTAAGAAGTACGTCAAAAGTGAAACTCCATCATACAGTTTTGTTACGGTTTGGCTTAGAGGAACTAAAAATAACTCTAAACATCGTGAAGTTGGCGTGCACGCTTATCATCCAAATGCGCATCAAAAGATATGATCAAATTTTAATTTCGAGAAATTTATAAAAATTGAAACTCCATCGTGCGGTTTTGCAAAGGTTGGGGTTAAAGGGGGTGAATATAGCTCGAAACGTCACAAACATTGGAGTGCATGCTTGTATATCAAATGGCCATCCAAATCTATGATCAAATTTCAATTGCAAGAAAATTGTCAAAAGTGAAACTTCATTGTGCATTTTTGCTAGAGTTAGGCTTAAAGCAGGTACAAATAGCTCGGAACATTGCAAAATTTGGCATGCACGCTTGTATATCAAATGGGCATCCAAATCTATAATCAAATTTCAATTCTGGAAATTTGGTCAAAAGTGAAACTCCGTCACGCGGTTTCGCTAAGGAGGGAAAAACAGCTCTAAACATCACTAAATTTGGCATGTACCCTTATCTACCAAATGGGCATCTAGATCTATGATCATATTTCAATTCTAAGAAGTTGGTCAAAAGAGAAACTTTATCGTGCGCTTTCGCTAAGGTTGCACTTAAAGGTAGTGAAATAGCTCAGAACGTCACGAAAATTAGCGTGTATGCTTGTTTATTGAAATGGGTAACCAAATCCACTTTCAAATTTCACTTATGAAAAAGTCAACAAAAGTGCATATTTTCAACTTTTGTTTGACCATCCTTGAATGAAGGCCAAAATAGCTCCAAATCTCACAAAAATAAGTGTCCATGCCTATCTTTGAAATGGGTATCTAAATCTACTTTAAAATTTGAATTTTCAGAAAATGGAAAAAATGCAACGTTTTAGGCCTTGGTTTGACGAAGTTTGACCGAGCTTCAAAATGGCTCGCAATCCCAAAAAACTCTACATGTAGGTATTATCTCTCAAATGGGTACCTAAATATAGTTTCAAATTTCAATTTCGAGAAAGTCAAGAAAAGTGCATTTCCTAGAACTTGGTTTGACCAACCTTAACTAAGTTATGAAATAACTCAAAATTCGCAAAAATATGTGTGCCTCTTAAATGGGTATCTAAATCTACTTTTAAATTTGAACTCTAAGAAATTGGAAAAAAGTGCAACCTTTTAGGTCTTGGTTTGACCAAGTTTGACTAAGGTCCAAAATAACTCGAAATCCCCTGAAGGTGTGTATGCATGGTTATCTCTCAAATGGGTACCTAAATTCTCTTTCAAATTTCAATTAGAAGAAAGTCAAAAAATAGCATCTCTTAGACCTTTGCTTGACCAACCTTGAATAACGACCAAAACAACTTCGAACATCGTGAAAGTTGGTGTGCGCTGTTATATACCAAATGCTAAGATACATCTACGATCAAATTTTAATTCTGAGAAATTAGTCAAAAGTGAAACTAGGTTGAATGGTTTTCCTGAGGTTGGGATTAAAGGGGGTGAAATATTTTGGAATGTCTCAAACTTTTGTGTGCACGCTTGTCTATCAAATGGGCATTCGAATCTATGATCAAATTTCAATTATAAGAAACTGCTCAAAAGTGAAACTTCATCATGCGTTTTCGCTAGGGTTGGGCTTAAAGGTGGTCAAAATAGCTTGGAACGTTGCAAACGTTGGCATGCATGCTTGTTTATCTAATGGGCATCCAAATCTATGATCAAGTGTCAATTATTAGAAGTTGATCAAAAGTGAAACTCCATCGTGCGGTTTTGTTAGGGTTTGGCTTAAAGGAGTTGAAAATAACTCTGAACATCATGAAAGTTGGTGTCCACTCTTATCTTACAAATGCACATCTAAATCTATCATCAAATTTTAATTTCTGAGAAATTGGTGAAGAGTGAAACTCCATCATGTTGTTTCTCTAAGATTGGGGTTAAAGGGGGTGAAAATAGCTCAAAACATCGTGAAAGTTAAAGTTCACACTTATCTATCAAATGGGCAACCAAATCTATGATCAAATTTCAATTCTGAGAAATTGGTCAGAAGTGAAACTCCGTCGTGCATTTTCTCTAGAGTTGGGCTTGAAGGGGTCCAAATAGATCGGACCATTACAAAAGTTGGCGTGCACGTTTCTATATAAAATGGGCATCCAAATTTATGATCAAAATTCAACTCCGAGAATATGGTTAGAAGTAAAACTCCATCATTCGATTTCGCTAAGGTTTGGCTTAAAGGAAAGCAAAATGGCTATGACAAATTGGAAACAAATGCAACCTTTTAGGCCTTCGTTTCACTAATTTTTCCTAAAGTCCAAAATAGCTCGAAATCATCTGAAAGTTTGTATGCATGGTTATCTCTCAAATGGGTACCTAAATTCTCTTTCAAATTTCAATTGCAAGAAAGCCGAAAAAATAACATCTCTTAGACCTTTATTTGACCAACCTTGAATAACGACCAAAATAGCTCCGAACATCATGAAAGTTAGCATGCACTCTTATCTACCAAATGCGCCGATAAATCTATGATTAAATTTTAATTTTGAGAAATTAGTCAAACGTGAAACTTCGTTGTACGGTTTTGCTAAGGTTGGGCTTAAAGGGGGTGAAAATATTTTGCAATGTTTTAAAACTTTGCATGCACACTTGTTCAACAAATGGGCATCCAAATTTACGATCAAATTTAAATTCTAAGAAACTGCTGAAAATTGAAACTCTGTTGTGCAGTTTCAATAGGGTTGGGCTTAAAGGGCGTCAAAATAGATCGAAAAGTTGCGAAAGTTGGCGTGCATGATTTTCTATCCAATATGCATCCAAACCTATAATCAAGTTTAAATTCTGAGAATTTGGTCAAAGCTAAGACTCCATCGTGCAATTTTGTTAGGGTTTGGCTTAAAGATGCCGAAAATAGCTCTCAACATCGTGAAAGTTGGCATACACTCTTATCTTCCAAATGTGCATTTAAATCTATGATTAAATTTTAATTCCAAGAAATTGGTTAAAAGTGAAACTCCGTTTTGCGGTTTCGCCAAGGTTGGGGTTAAAGGGGGTGAAAATAGCTCAGAGTGTTGTGAAAATTGGAGTGCACACTTCTCTATCAAATGGGCATCGAAATCTATGATCAAATTTCAATTCCGAGAAATTGGTGAGAAGTGAAACTCCGTCATGCATTTTCGCTAGAGTTGGGATCAAAGGGGTCCAAATAGCTCAGAACATTGCAAACATTGGCATGCACATTTGTATATCAAACGAACATCCAAATCTATGATCAAATTTCAACTCCGAGAATTTGGTCAAAAATGAATCTCCATCATTTAATTTCGCTAAGGTTTGGCTTAAAGGAGGGGAAAATAGCTTTGAACATCACAAAAATTTTCATGCACTCTTATCTAACTAGAAATCTTGCAAAAATATGTGTGCACACTTATCTACCAAATTGGCATATCGGTGCTTTTTCTAAGGTTGCACTTAAAGGGAGTGAAAATAGCTCGAAATGTTACGAAAGTTAGCATGTATGCTTGTTTATTGAAATGGGTACCTAAATCCACTTTCAAATTTTAATTCTGAAAAAGTCAACAAAAGTGCATATTTTCAACCTTGGTTTGACCATCCTTGATTGATGGCCCAAATAGATCCAAACCTCATAAAAATAGGTGTCAATGCCTATATTTGAATTGGGTATCTAAATTTACTTTAAATTTTGAGTTTTGAGAAATTGGAAATAATGCAACGTTTTGGGCCTTGGTTTGTCGAAGTTTGATCGATGTCCAAAATGGCTCACAATCCCCCAAAAATATACATGTATGATTTATCAACCAAATGGATACCTAAATACAGTTTCAAATTTCAATTTCGAGAAAGTCAAGAAAAGTGCATTTCTTAGAACTTCATTTGACCAACCTTAACAAGGGATAAAATAACCTGAAATCTCACAAAAATATGTGTGCACGCTTATCTCTTAAATCGGTATCTAAATATACTTTTACATTTGATTTCTAAGAAATTGGAAAAAAGTGCAAGCTTTTAGGCCTTAGTTTGACTTAGTTTGACTAAGGTCCAAAATACCTCGAAATCCCGTCAGAGTTTGTAAGCATGGTTATCTCTCAAATGGGTATCTAAATTATCTTTGAAATTTCAATTATGAGAAAGTCAAAAAAATATGATCTCTTAGACCTTTGCTTGACCAGCCTTGAATAATGACAAAAATAGCTCCGAACATTATGAAAGTTGGCATGCACTCTTATCTACCAAATGCGCAAATAAATCTATGACCAAATTTTAATTTTGAGCATCCAAATCTATGATCAAAATTCAAATGGGCATGCCTATATTTGAAATGGGTATCTAAATCTACTTTAAAATTTGATTTTTCAGAAAATGGAAAAAATGCAAAGTTTAGGCCTTGGTTTGACGAAGTTTGACCGAGGTCCGAAATGGCTCGCAATCCCAAAAAAACTACATGTAGTGATTATCTCTCAAATGGGTACCTAAATACAGTTTCAAATTTCAATTTTGACAAAGTCAAGAAAAGTGCATTTCTTAGAACTTCGTTTGACCAACCTTAACTAAGTGTCGAAATAACTCAAAATTTGCAAAAATATGTGTGCCTCTTAAATGGGTATCTAAATATTATTTTAAATTTGATTTCTAAGAAATTGGAAAAAAGTGCAACCTTTTAAGCCTTGGTTTGACCAAGTTTGACTAAGGTCCAAAATAACTCGAAATCCCCTGAAGGTGTGTATGCATGGTTATCTCTCAAATGGGTACCTAAATTCTCTTTCAAATTTCAATTACAAGAAAGTCAGAAAAATAGCATCTCTTAGACCTTTGTTTGACCAACCTTGAATAACGACCAAAATAACTTCAAACATCGAGAAAGTCGGTGTGCACTGTTATCTAACAAATGCTAAGATAAATCTACGATCAAATTTTAATTATGAGAAATTAGTCAAAAGTGAAACTCGGTTACATGGTTTTGCTGAGGTTGGGATTAAAGGGGGTGAAATATTTTGGAACATCTCGATATTTCATGTGCATGCTTGTCTATCAAATGGGCATTCGAATCTATGATCAAATTTCAATTATAAGAAACTGCTCAAAAGTGAAACTTCATCATGCGTTTTCGCTAGGGTTGGGCTTAAAGGTGTTCAAAATAGCTTGGAACGTTGTGAAAGTTGGCGTGCATGCTTGTTTATCTAATGGGCATCCAAATCTATGATCAAGTTTCAATTTTTAGAAGTTGGTCTAAAGTGAAACTCCATTGTGTGATTTTATTAGGGTTTAGCTTAAAGGAATCAAAAATAACTCTGAACATCATGAAAGTTTGCGTGCACTCTTATCTTCCAGATGCACATCTAAATATATGATCAAATTTTAATTCTGAGAAATTGGTCAAGAGTGAAACTCCGTCATGCGGTTTCGCCAAGATTGGGGTTAAAGGGGGTGAAAATAGCTCAAAACGTCGCGAAAGTTGGAGTGCACACTTATCTATTAAATGAGCATCCAGATCTATGATCAAATTTCAATTCTGAGAAATTGGTCAGAAGTGAAACTCCGTCGTGCATTTTCGCTAGAGTTGGGCTCAAAGGGGTCCAAATAGCTTGGAATATTCCAAAACTTGGCGTGCATGTTTTTATATCAAACATGAATCCTAATCTATAATCAAATTTCAACTCCGACAATTTGGTCAGAAGTGAAACTCCATCATTCGATTTCGCTAAGGTTTGTCTTAAAGGAGGGGAAAATGGCTCTGAGAAATTGGAAACAAATGCAACCTTTTAGGCCTTGGTTTCACCAAGTTTTCCTAAGGTCCAAAATAGCTCAAAATCCCCTGAAAGTTTGTATGCATGGTTATCTCTCAAATGGGTAACTAAATTCTCTTTCAAATTTCAATTACAAGAAAGCCAAAAAAATAACATCTCTTATACCTTTACTTGACCAACCTTTAATAACGACCAAAATAGCTCTGAACATCATGAAAGTTAGCATGCACTCTTATCTACCAAATGCACCTATAAATCTACGATTAAATGTTAATTTTGAGAAATTAGTCAAACATGAAACTCTGTTGTGCGGTTTTGCTAAGGTTGGGCTTAAAAGGGGTGAAAATATTTTGGAGTGTCTCAAAATTTTGCATGCATGCTTTTTCATAAAATGGGCATCCAAATTTATGATCAAATTCAAATTCTAAAAAACTGCTCAAAAGTGAAACTTCATCGTGCGGTTTCGATAGGGTTGGGCTTAAAGGGGGTCAAAATAGCTCGAAACGTTGCAAAAGTTGGCGTGCATGCTTGTCTATCCAATATGCATCCAAACCTATCATCAAGTTTCAATTATGAGAATTTGGTTAAAGCTAAGACTCCATCGTGCAGTTTTGTTAGGGTTTGTCTTAAAGATGCTGAAAATAGCTCTCAACTTCGTGAAAGTTGGCATGCACTCTTATCTTCCAAATGCGTATTTAAATCTATGATTAAATTTTAATTCCAAGAAATTGGTTAAAAGTGAAACTTCGTTGTGCGGTTTCACCAAGGTTGGGGTTAAAGGGTGTGAAAATAGCTCAGAGTGTTGCAAAAGTTGGATTACACACTTCTCTATCAAATGGGCATCCAAATCTATGATCAGATTTCAATTCCGAGAAATTGGTGAGAAGTGAAATTCCGTCATGCATTTTCGCTAGTGTTGGGCTCAAAGGGGTCCAAATAGTTCAGAACATTGCAAAAGTTGGTGTGCACGTTTTTATATCAAATGGGCATCTAAATCTATGATCAAATTTCAACTCCGAGAATTTGGTCAAGAGTGAAACTCCATCATTCGATTTCGCTAAGGTTTGGCTTAAAGGAGGGCATATCGGCGCTTTCGCTAAGGTTGCACTTAAACAAAGTGCAAATATCTCGGAACGTTATGAAAGTTGGCATGTACGCTTGTTTATTTAAATGGGTACCTAAATCCACTTTCAAATTTCAATTCTGAAAAAGTCGACAAAAGTGCATATTTTCAACCTTGGTTTGACCATTCTTGAGCAAGGGCCGAAATAGCTCCAAACCTCATAAAAATAGGTGTCAATTCCTATATTTGAAATGGTTATCTAAATCTACTTTAAAATTTGAATTTTTAGAAATTGGAAATAATGCAAAGTTTTAGGCCTTGGTTTGACGAAGTTTGACCGATGTCCAAAATGGCTCACAATCCACAAAAAATATACATGTATGCTTTATCTACCAAATGGATACCTAAATACAATTTCAAATTTCAATTTCGATAAAGTCAAGAAAAGTGCATTTCTTAGAACTTCGTTTGACCAAGCTTAACTAAGGGTTGAAATAACCTGAAATCTCACAAAAATATGTGTGCACACTTATCTCTTAAATGGGTATCTAGATATGCTTTTACATTTGAATTCTAAGAAATTGGAAAAAAGTACAAGCTTTTAGGCCTTGGTTTGACCAAGTTTGACTAAGGTCCAAAATAGCTCGAAATCAACTCAGAGTTTGTATGCATGGTTATCTCTCAAATGGGTATCTAAATTCACTTTCAAATTTCAATTTTGAGAAAGTCGAAAAAATATGATCTCTTAGACCTTTGCTTGACCAGTCTTGAATAACGACAAAAATAGCTCTGAACATCATGAAATTTGGTATGCGCTCTTATCTACTAAATGCACAGATAATTTTAATTCTGAATAACGACAAAAATAGCTCTGAACATCATGAAATTTTGAAACTTTGTTGTATGGTTTAGATGAGGTTGGGATTAAAGGGGGTGAAATATTTTGGAACATCTCAAAATTTCACGTGCACGCTTGTCTATCAAATGGGCATTGAAATATATGATCAAATTTCAATTATAAGAAACTATTCAAAAGTGAAACTTCGTCATGCATTTTCGCTAGTGTTGTGCTTAAAGGTGGTCAAAATAGCTTGGAATGTTGCAAAAGTTGGCGTGCACGCTTGTTTATCTAATGGGCATCCAAATCTATGATCAAGTTTCAATTCTTAGAAGTTGGTCAAAAGCGAAACTCCATCGTGCGGTTTTGTTAGGGTTTGGCTTAAAGGAGTCGAAAATAACTCTGAACATCATGAAAGTTGGTGTGCACTCTAATCTTCCAAATGCGCATCTAAATCTATGATCAAATTTTAATTCTGAGAAATTGGTTAAGAGTGAAACTCCGTCATGTGGTTTCGCTAAGTTTGGGGTTAAAGGCAGTAAAAATAGCTCAAAATGTCATGAAAGTTGGAGTGCACAGTTATCTATCAAATGGGCATCCAAATCTATGATCAAATTTCAATTTTGAGAAATTGGTCAGAAGTGAAACTCTGTCGTGAATTTTTGCTAGAGTTGGGCTCGACGAGGTCCAAATAGCTCGGACCATTGTAAAATTTGGCATGCACATTTTTATATCAAACGGGCATCCAAATCTATGATCAAATTTCAACTCCAAGAATTTGGTCAAAAGTGAAACTCCATCATTCAATTTTGCTAAGGTTTGGCTTAAAGGAGGGGAAAATGGATGAGAAATTGGAAAGAAATGCAACCTTTTAGGCCTTGGTTTCACCAAATTTTCCTAAGGTCCAAAATAGCTCGAAATCCCCTGAAAGTTTGTATGCATGGCTATCTCTCAAATGGTTACCCAAATTCTCTTTCAAATTTCAATTACAAGAAAGCCAAAAAAATAACATCTCTTAGACCTTTACTTGACCAACCTTGAATAACGACCAAAATAGCTCCGAACATCATGAATGTTAGCATGCACTCTTATCTACCAAATGCACTGATAAATCTACGATTAAATTTTAATTTTGAGAAATTATTCAAACGTGAAACTCTGTTGTGCAGTTTTGCTAAGGTTGGGATTAAAGCGGGTGAAAATATTTTGCAACGTTGTGAAATTTCGTGTGCAAGCTTGTCTATCAAATGCACATCCAAATCTATGAGCAAATTTCAATTCTGAGAAACTGCTCAATAGTGAAACTCTATCGTGTGGTTTCACTAAGGTTGGGCTTAAAAGGGGTCAAAATAATAGCTCGCAACGTTGCAAAATTTGACGTGCATGATTGTTTATCCAATGGGCATCCAAATCTATGATCAAGTTTCCATTCTAAGAGGTACATCAAAAGTGAACCTCCATTGTATAGTTTTGTTAGGGTTTGGCTTAAAGGAGCTGAAAGTAACTCTGAACATTGTAAAAGTTGGCATGCACACTTATCATCTGAATGCGCATAAAAAGATATGATCAAATTTTAATTCCGATAAATTTGTAAAAAGTGAAACTCTGTCGTGCAGTTTTACAAAGGTTGGGGTTAAAGGGGGTGAAAATAGCTCGAAACGTAGCGAAAGTTGGAGTGCATGCTTGTCTATCAAATGGGCATCCAAATCTATGATCAAATTTCAAATGCGAGAAAATTGTCAAAAGTGAAACTTCGTCGTCCATTTTCGCTATAGTTCGGCTTAATGTGTGTCCCAATAGCTCGAAACATTACAAAATTTGGTGTGCACTCTTGTATATCAAATGGGTATCCAAAATCTATGATAAAGTTTCAATTCTGGGAATTTGGTCAAAAGGGAAACTCCGTTATGCGGTTTCGCTAAGGTTTGGCTTAAAGGAGGGAAAAAGAGCTCTAAACATCACTAAATTTGGCATGCACTCTTATCTGCAAAATTGGCATCTAAATATATGATCATATTTCAATTCTATTAAATTGGTCAAACGAGAAACTTTATCGTGCACTTTCGCTAAGGGAGTGAAATAGCTCGAAACATCGCAAAAGTTAGTGTGTATGCTTGTTTATTGAAATGGGTACCTAAATCCACTTTCAAATTTCACTTCTGAAAAAGTCAACAAAAGTGCATTTTTTCAACTTTTGTTCGACCATCCTTGAATGAGGGCCAAAATAGCTCCAAATCTCATAAAAACAGGTGTCCATGCCTATATTTGAAATGGGTATCTAAATCTACTTTAAAATATGAATTTTCAGAAAATGGAAAATTGCAACGTTTTAGGCCTTGGTTTGACGAAGTTTGACCGAGGTCCAAAATGGCTCGCAATCCCAAAAAAATCTACATGTAGGGATTATCTCTCAAATGGGTAGGTACCTAAATACAGTTTCAATTTTCAATTTCAAGAAAGTCAAGAAAAGTGCATTTCTTAGAACTTGGTTTGGCCAACCTTGACTAACTGCCAAAATGGGTATCTAAATCTACTTTTAACTTTGATTTCTAAGAAATTGGACTTTTAGGCCTTAGTTTGACAAA
>LPNX010911559.1:1276799-1298657 GCA_001517045.1 Pseudotsuga menziesii | reverse complement strand
ATTATCTCTCAAATGGGTACCTAAATAGAGTTTCAAATTTCAATTTCAAGAAATTCAAGAAAAGTGCATTTCTTAGAACTTGGTTTGACCAACCTTAACTAAGTGCCGAAATAACTCGAAATTCGCAAAAATATGTGTGCCTCTTAAATGGGCATCTAAATCTACTTTTAAATTTGATTTCTAAGAAATTGAAAAAAAGTGCAACCTTTTAGGCCTTGGTTTGACCAAGTTTGACCAAGGTCCAAAATAGCTCGAAATCCCCTGAAAGTGTGTATACATGGTTATCCCTCAAATGGGTATCTAGATTCTCTTTGAAATTTCAATTACAAGAAACTCAAAAAAATGGCATCTCTTAGACCTTTGCTTGACCAACCTTGAATAACGACCAAAATAACTTCGAACATGGTGAAAGTTGGTGTGCACTGTTATCTACCAACTGTTAAGATAAATCTCGATCAAATTTTAATTCTCAGAAATTAGTCAAAAGTAAAACTTTGTTGTATGGTTTAGATGAGGTTGGGATTAAAGGGGGTGAAATATTTTGGAATGTCTCAAAATTTCGTGTGCACGCTTGTCTATCAAATGGGCAATGAAATCTATGATCAAATTTCAATTATAAGAAACTACTCAAAAGTGAAACTTTGTCATGCGTTTTCGCTAGGGTTGGGCTTAAAGGTGGTCAAAATAGCTTTTCACGTTGTAAAAGTTGGTGTGCATGCTTGTTCATCTAATGGGCATCCAAATCTATGATCAAGTTTCAATTCTTAGAAGTTGGTCAAAAGCGAAACTCCATCGTGCGGTTTTGTTAGGGTTTGGCTTAAAGGAGTCGAAAATAACTCTGAACATCATGAAAGTTGGCGTGCACTCTTATATTCCAAATGCGCATCTAAATCTATGATCAAATTTTAATTCTGAGAAATTGGTTAAGAGTGAAACTCTGTCATGTGGTTTCACTAAGTTTGGGGTTAAAGGGGGTGAAAATAGCTCAAAACGTTGTGAAAGTTGGAGTGCATGGTTATCTATCAAGCAGGCATCCAAATCTATGGTCAAATTTCAATTCTGAGAAATTGGTCAAAAGTGAAACTCCGTCATGCAATTTCGCTAGAGTTGGGCTCGAAGGGGTCCAAATAGCTCCGACCATTGTAAAAGTTGGCGTGCACATTTTTATATCAAATGGGCATCCAAATCTATGATCAAATTTTAAATCCGAGAATTTGGTCAAAAGTGAAACTCCATCATTCGATTTTGCTAAGGTTTGTCTTAAAGGAGGGGAAAATGGCTAAGAAATTAGGCCTTGGTTTCACCAAGTTTGCCTAAGGTCCAAAATAGCTCGAAATCCCCTGAAAGTTTGTATGCATGGCTATCTCTCAAATGGTTACCTAAAATTATCTTTCAAATTTCAATTACAAGAAAGCCAAAAAAATACTCTTAGACCTTAACTTAACCAACCTTGAATAACGACCAAAATAGCTCCAAACATCATGAAAGTTAGCATGCACTCTTATCTACCAAATGCGTCGATAAATCTACGATTAAATTTTAATTTTGAGAAATTAGTCAAATGTGAAATTCTGTTGTGCAGTTTTGCTAAGGTTGCGCTTAAATCAGGTGAAAATATTTCGCAACGTTGTGAAATTTCATGTGCAAGCTTGGCTATCAAATGGACATCCAAATCTATGACCAAATTTCATTTCTGAGAAACTGCTCAAAAGTGAAACTTTGTCGTGTGGTTTCACTAGGGTTTGGCTTAAAAGGGGTCAAAATAATAGCTCACAATGTTGCGAAATTTCACGTGCATGATTGTTTATCCAATGGGCATCCAAATCTATGATCAAGTTTCCATTCTAAGAAGTACGTCAAAAGTGAACCTCCATTGTACAGTTTTATTAGGGTTTGGCTTAAATGAGCTGAAAGTAACTCTCAACATTGCAAAAGTTGGCATGCACACTTATCATCGAAATGCGCATCAAAAGATATGATCAAATTTTAATTCCGATAAATTTGTAAAAAGTGAAACTATGTCGTCCAGTTTCGCAAAGGTTGGGGTTAAGGGTGTGAAAATAGCTTAGAATGTCGCGAAAGTTGGAGTGCACACTTGTCTGTCAAATGGGCATCCAAATCTATGATCAAATTTCAATTGCGAGAAAATTGTCAAAAGTGAAACTTTGTCGTGCATTTTCGCTATAGTTTGGCTTAATGCGGGTCCCAATAGCTCAAAACATTACAAAATTTGGTGTGCCCGCTTGTATATCAAACGGGTATCCAAATCTATGACCAAATTTCAATTCTGGGAATTTGGTCAAAAGGGAAACTTCGTCATGCGGTTTCGCTAAGGTTTGGCTTAAAGGAGGGAAAAAGAGCTCTAAACATCACTAAATTTGGCATGCACTCTTACCTACCAAATGGGCATCTAAATATATGATCATGTTTCAATTCTATGAAATTGGTCAAACGAGAAACTTTATCCTGCCCTTTCGCTAAGGTTGCACTTAAAGGGAGTGAAATAGTTTGGAATGTCACGAAAGTTAGTGTGTAAGCTTGTTTATTGAAATGGGTACCTAAATCCCCTTTCAAATATCACTTCTGAAAAA
The DNA here is from genome assembly GCA_001517045.1 of Pseudotsuga menziesii. NCBI lineage: Eukaryota > Viridiplantae > Streptophyta > Pinopsida > Pinales > Pinaceae > Pseudotsuga > Pseudotsuga menziesii. Next base: position 1,296,066 of record LPNX010911559.1, on the reverse strand, counting down.
GTCAACAAAAGTGCATCTTTTCAACTTTTGTTTGACCATCCTTGAATGAGGGCCAAAATAGCTCCAAATCTCATAAAAATAGGTGTCCATGCCTATCTTTGAAATGGGTATCTAAATCTACTTTAAAATTTGAATTTTTAGAAAATGGAAAAAATTGCAACGTTTTAGGCCTTGGTTTGACGAAGTTTGACCGAGGTCCAAAATGGCTCGCAATCCCAAAAAAATATACATGTAGGGATTATCTCTCGAATGGGTAGGTACCTAAATACAGTTTCAAATTTCAATTTCCAGAAAGTCAAGAAAAGAGCATTTCTTAGAACTTGCTTTGACCAACCTTGACTAAGTGCGGAAATGGGTATCTAAATCTACTTTTAAATTTGATTTCTAAGAAATTGGACTTTTAGGCCTTGGTTTGACCAAGTTTGACCAACGACCAAAATAGCTCGAAATCCCCTGAAAGTGTGTATGCATGGTTATCTCTCAAATTGGTACCTAAATTCTCTTTCAAATTTCAATTACAAGAAAGTAAAAAAAATAGCATCTCTTAGACCTTTGCTTGACCAACCTAAAATAATGACCAAAATAACTTCGAACATCGTGAAAGTTGGTGTGCACTGGTATCTACCAAATGCTAAGATAAATCTACGATAAAATTTTAATTCTGAGAAATTAGTCAAAAGTGAAACTCAGTTGTATGCTTTTACTGAGGTTGAGATTAAATGGGTGAAATTTTTTTGAACGTCTCAAAACTTTATGTGCATGCTTGTCTATCAAATGGGCATTCAAATCTATGATCAAATTTCAATTATAAGAAACTGCTCAAAAGTGAAACTTCGTCATGCGTTTTTGCTAGGGTTGGGCTTAAAGGTGGTCAAAATAGCTTGGAACGTTGCAAAATTTGGCGTGCATGCTTGTTTATCTAATGGGCATCCAAATCTATGATCAAGTTTCAATTCTTAGAAGTTGGTCAACAACAAAACTCCATCGTGTGGTTTTGTTAGGGTTTGGCTTAAAGGAGTCGAAAATAACTCTGAACATCATGAAATTTAGGGTGCACTCTTATTTTCCAAATGCACATATAAATCTATGATCAAATTTTAATTCTGAGAAATTTGTCAAGAGTGAAACTCCGTCATGTGATTTCGCTAAGATTGGGGTTACAAGGGGTGAAAATAGCTCAAAACGTCGCGAAAGTTGGAGTGCACGGTTATCTATCAAACGGGCATCCAAATCTATGATCAAATTTCAATTCTCAGATATTAGTCAGAAGTGAAACTCTGTCGTTCATTTTCTCTAGAGTTGGGCTTGAAGGGGTCCAAATAGATCGGACCATTGCAAAAGTGGGCATGAAGGTTTTCATATCAAATGGGCATCAAAATCTATGATCAAATTTCAACTCCGAGAATTTGGTCAAAAGTGAAACTCCATCATTCGATTTCGCTAAGGTTTGGCTTAAAGGAGGGGAAAATGGCTTTGAGAAATTGGAAACAAATGCAACCTTTTATGTCTTGGTTTCACCAAGTTTGCCTAAGGTCCAAAATAGCTCAAAATCCCCTGAAAGTTATTATGCATGGTTATCTCTCAAATGGGTACCTAAATTCTCTTTCAAATTTCAATTACAAGAAAGCCGAAAAAATAACATCTCTTAGACCTTTACTTGACCAACCTTGAATAACGACCAAAATAGCTTCGAACATCATGAAAATTAGCATGCACCCTTATCTACCAAATGCGTCGATAAATCTACCATTAAATTTTAATTTTGAGAAATTAGTCAAACGTGAAACTTCGTTGTGCGGTTTTGCTAAGGTTGGGCTTAAAGCGGGAGAAAATATTTTGGAATGTCTCAAAAGTTTGCATGCACGCTTTTTCATCAAATGGGCATCCAAATTTATGATCAAATTTAAATTCTAAGAAACTGCTCGAAACTAAAACTCCTTCATGCGGTTTCGACAGGGTTGGGCTTAAAGTGGTCAAAATAGCTTGGAACGTCGCGAAAGTTGGCGTGCATGCTTGTCTATCGAATATGCATCCAAACCTATGATCAGGTTTCAATTATGAGAGTTTGGTCACAGCTGAGACTGCATCTTGCAGTTTTGTTAGGGTTTGGCTTAAAGATGCCGAAAATAGCTCTCAACATCATGAAAGTTGGCAAGCACTCTTATCTTCCAAATGCGCATTTAAATAAATGATTTAATTTTAATTCCAAGAAATTCGTTAAAAGTGAAACTCCGTTGTGCACATTTTTATGTGTGCCTCTTAAATGGGTATCTAAATCTACTTTTAAATTTGATTTATAAGAAATTGGAAAAAACCGCAACCTTTTAGACCTTGGTTTGACCAAGTTTGACCAAGGTCCAAAATAGCTCGAAATCCTCTGAAATTTTGTATGCATGGTTATCTCTCAAATGGGTACCTAAATTCTCTTTCAAATTTAACTTACAAGAAAGTCAAAAAAATAGCATCTCTTAGACCTTTGCTTGACCAACCTTGAATAATGACAAAAATAAATTCGAACATGGTGAATGTTGGTGTGCATTGTTATCTACCAAATGCTAAGATAAATCTACGATCAAATTTTAATTCTGAGAAATTAGTCAAAAGTGAAACTCTGTTGTATGGTTTTGCTGAGGTTGGGATTAAAGGGGGTGAAATATTTTGGAATGTCTCGAAATTTCGCGTGCACGCTTGTCTATCAAATGAACATTCAAATCTATGATCAAATTTCAATTAGACGAAACTGCTCAAAAGTGAAACTTCGTTATGCTTTTTCGCTAGGGTTGGGCTTAAAGGTAGTCAAAATAGCTTGGAACATTGCCAAAGTTGGTGTGCATGCTTGTTTATCTAATGGGCATCCAAATCTATGATCAAATTTCAAATCTTAGAAGTTGGTCAAAAGCGAAACTCCATCGTGTGGTTTTGTTAGGGTTTGGCTTAAAGGAGTCAAAAATAACTCTGAACATCATGAAAATTGGCGTGCACTCTTATCTTCCAAATGCACATCTAAATCTATGATCAAATTTTAATTTCGAAAAATTTGTCAAGAGGGAAACTTCGTCATGCGGTTTCGCTAAGATTGGGGTTATAGGGGGTGAAAATAGATCAAAACGTCGCGAACGTTGGAGTGCACAGTTATCTATCAAATGGGTATCCAAATCTATGATCAAATTTCAATCTGAGAAATTAGTCAGAAGTGAAACTCCGTCGTTCATTTTCGCTAGAGTTGTGCTCGAAGGGGTCCAAATAGCTCGGACCTTTGCAAAAGTTGGCATGCGCATTTTTATATGAAACGAGCATCCAAATCTATGATCAAATTTCAACTCCGAGGATTTGGTCAAAAGTGAAACTCCGTCATTCAATTTCACTAAGTTTTGGCTTAAAGGACGGGAAAATGGCTTTGAGAAATTGGAAACAAATACAACCTTTTAGGGCTTGGTTTCACCAAGTTTTCCTAAGGTCCAAAATAGCTCAAAATCCACTGAAAGTTTATATGCATGGTTATCTCTCAAATGGGTACCTAAATTCTCTTTCAAATTTCAATTACACGAAAGCTGAAAAAATAACATCTCTTAGAGCTTTACTTGACCAACCTTGAATAACGACCAAAACAACTCCAAACATCATGAAAGTTAGCATGCACTCTTATCTACCAAATGCACCGATAAATCTACAATTAAATTTTAATTTTGAGAAATTAGTCAAACGTGAAACTCCGTTGTGCGTTTTTGATAAGGTTGGGCTTAAAGGGGGTGAAAATATTTTGGAATGTCTCAAAATTTTACATGCACGCTTGTTCATCAAATGGGCATCGAAATTTATGATCAAATTTAAATTCTAAGAAACTGCTCGAAAGTGAAACTTCGTCGTGCGGTTTCGACAGGTTTGGGCTTAAAGGGGGTCAAAATAGCTCGAAACGTCACGAAAGTTTGCGTGCATGCTTGTCTATCCAATATGCATCCAAACCTATGATCAAGTTTCAATTATGAGAATTTGGTCAAAGTTGAGACTGCATCGTGGAGTTTTGTTAGGGTTTGGCTTAAAGATGCCGAAAATAGCTCTCAACGTCGTGAAAGTCGGCATGCACTCTTATTTTCCAAATGCACATTTAAATCTATGATTAAATTTTAATTCCATAAAATTGGTTAAAAGTGAAACTCTGTCGTGCACGTTTTTATGTGTGCCTCTTAAATGGGTATCTAAATCTACTTTTAAATTTGATTTCTAAGAAATTGGAAAACAGTGCAACCTTTTAGGCCTTGGTTTGACCAAGTTTGATCAAGGTCCAAAATAGCTCAAAATGCCCCGAAAGTGTGTATGCATGGTTATCTCTCAAATGGGTACCTAAATTCTCTTTCAAATTTTACTTACAAAAAAGTCAAAAAAATAGCATCTCTTAGACCTTTGCTTGACCAACCTTGAATAATGAACAAAATAAATTCGAACATCATGGAAATTGGTGTGCACTGTTATCTACCAAATGCTAAGATAAATCTACGATCAAATTTTAATTTTGATAAATTAGTCAAAAGTGAAACTATATTGTATCGTTTTGCTGAGGTTGGGACTAAAGGGGGTGAAACATTTTGGAACGTCTCAAAATTTTGCGTGCACGCTTGTCTATCAAATGGACATTCAAATCTATGATTAAATTTCAATTATAAGAAACTGCTCAAAAGTGAAACTTCGTCATGCGTTTTCGCTAGGGTTGGGCTTAAAGGTGGTCAAAATAGCTTGGAATGTTGCAAAAGTTGGTGTGCATGCTTGTTTATCTAATGGGCATCCAAATCTATGATCAAGTTTCAATTCTTAGAAGTTGGTCAAAAGCGAAACTCCATCGTGCGGTTTTGTTAGGGTTTGGCTTAAAGGAGTCGAAAATAACTCTGAACATCATGAAAGTTGGCGTGCACTCTTATCTTCCAAATGCACATTTAAATCTATGATCAAATTTTAATTCCAAGAAATCTGTCAAGAGTGAAACTCTGTCATGCGGTTTCGCTAGGATTGGGGTTATAGGGGGTGAAAATAGCTCATAACGCCGTGAAAGTTGGAGTGCATGGTTATCTATCAAATGGGCATCCAAAATCTATGATCAAACTTCAATTCTGAGAAATTAGTCAGAAGTGAAACTTCGCCGTTCATTTTCGCTAGAGTTCGTCTCGAAGGGGTCCAAATAGCTCGAACCATTGCAAAAGTTGACGTGCACATTTTTATATCAAACGGGCACCCAAATCTATGATTAAATTTCAACTCCGAGAATTTGGTCAAAATTGAAACTCCGTCATTTGATTTCACTAAGGTTTGGCTTAAAGGAGGGGAAAATGGCTTTGAGAAATTGGAAACAAATACAACCTTTTAGGGCTTGGTTTCACCAAGTTTTCCTAAGGTCCAAAATAGCTCGAAATCCCCTGAAAGTTTGTATGCATTGTTATCTCTCAAATGGGTACCTAAATTCTCTTTCAAATTTCAATTATAAGAAAGCCAAAAAAATAACATCTCTTAGACCGTTAAATGACCAACCTTGAATAACAACCAAAATAGCTCCGAACATCATGAAATTTAGTATGCACTCTTATCTACCAAATGTGCCGATAAATCTACAATTAAATTTTAATTTTGAGAAATTAGTCAAACGTGAAACTCTGTTGTGCGGTTTTGCTAAGGTTGGGCTTAAAGGGGGTGAAAATATTTTGGAATGTCTCAAAAGTTGGCATGCACACTTGTTCATCAAATGGGCATCCAAATTTATGATGAAATTTAAATTCTAAGAAACTGCTCGAAAGTGAAACTCCGTCGTGCAGTTTTGACAGGGTTGGGCTTAAAGGGTGTCAAAATAGCTCGAAACGTTGCGAAAAAATGGCATGCATGCTTGTCTATCCAATATGCATCCAAACATATGATCAAGTTTCAATTCTGAGAATTTGGTCAAAGCTGAGACTGCATCATGCAGTTTTGTTAGGGTTTGGCTTAAAGATGCCAAAAATAGCTCTCAACATCATGAAAGTTGGCATGCACTATTATTTTCTAAATGCACATTTAAATCTATGATAAATCTACGATCAAATTTTAATTCTAAGAAATTAGCCAAAAGTGAAACTCGGTTGTATGGTTTTGCTGAGGTTGGGATTAAAGGGGGTGAAATATTTTGTAATGTCTCAAAATTTCGCATGCATACTTGTCTATCAAATGGAAATTCAAATCTATGATCAAATTTCAATCATAAGAAACTGCTCAAAAGTGAAACTTCGTCATGCGTTTTCACTAGGGTTGGGCTTAAAGGTGGTCAAAATAGCTTGGAACGTTGTGAAAGTTGGCGTGCATGCTTCTTTATCTAATGGGCATCCAAATCTATGATTAAGTTTCAATTCTTAGAAGTTGGTCAAAAGCGAAACTCCATCGTGTGGTTTTGTTAGGATTTGGCTTAATGGAGTCAAAAATAACTCTGAACCTCATGAAAGATGGTGTGCACTCTTATCTTCCAAATGCACATCTAAATCTATGATCAAATTTTAATTTCGAGAAATTTGTCAAGAGTGAAACTCTGTCATCTGGTTTCGCTAAGATTGGGGTTACAGGGGGTGAAAATAGCTCAAAACGTCGCAAAAGTTGGAGTGCACGGTTATCTATCAAACGGAAATCCAAATCTATGATCAAATTTCAATTCTGAGAAATTAGTCAAAATTGAAACTCTGTCGTTCATTTTCGCTAGAGTTCGGCTCGAAGGGGTCCAAATAACTCAGACCATTGCAAAAGTTGGCGTGCATGTTTTTATATCAAACGGGCATCCAAATCTATGATCAAATTTCAACTCTGAGAATTTGGTCAAAATTGAAACTCCATCATTCAATTTCATGAAGGTTTGTCTAAAAGGAAAAACTGCAAGCTTTTAGGCCTTGGTTTGACCAAGTATGAGCAAATTTGAATTCTGGGAAACTGCTCAAAAGTGAAACTCTGTCATGCGGTTTCTCTAGGGTTGGGATTAAAAGGGGTCAAAATAATAGCTCGAAACATTGCGGTTTCTATTCTAAGAAGTATGTCATAAGTGAAACTTGATCGTACAATTTTGTTAGGGTTTGGCTTAAAGGAGCTGAAAATAACTATGAACATCATGAATGTTGGCATGCACACTTATCATCCAAATGCGCATCAAAAGATATGATCAAATTTTAATTCCAAGAAATTTGTAAAAAGTGAAACTCCATCATGCGGTTTCGCAAATGTTGGGGTTAAAGGGGGTGAAAATAGCTAGGAACGTCGTGAAATTTGGAGTGCATGCTTGTCTATCAAATGGGCATCCAAACCTATAATCAAATTTCAATTACGAGAAAATTGTTAAAAGTGAAACTTCGTCGTTCATTTTCACTAGACTACGGCTTAAAATGGGTCTAAATAGCTCGAAACATTGCAAAATTTGGCGTGCACACTTGTATATCAACCAGGCATCCAAATCTATGATCAAATTTCAATTCTGGGAATTTGGTCAAAAGTGAAACTCCATCATGCGGTTTCGCTAAGGTTTGCCTTAAAGGAGAGAAAAAGAGCTCTGAACATCACTAAATTTGGCATGCACTCTTATCTACCAAATGGGCATCTAAATCTATGATCATATCTAAATTCTAGGAAATTGGTCAAAAGATAAACTTTATCGTGCACTTTCGCTAAGGTTGCACTTAAACGGAGTGAAATACCTCCGAACGTCGTGAAAGTTAGCGTGTACACTTGTTTATTGAAATGGGTACATAAATCTACTTTCAAATTTAACTTCTTAAAAAGTCAACAAAAGTGCATCTTTTCAGCTTTTGTTTGACCATCCTTGGATGAGGGCCAAAATAGCTCCAAATAGCATAAAAATAGGTGTCCATGCCTATCTTTGAAATGGGTATCTAAATGTACTTCAAAATTTGAATTTTAAGAAAATGGGAAAAATGCAACGTTTTACGGCTTGGTTTGACAAAGTTTGACCAAGGTCCAAAATGGCTCGCAATGCCAAAAAAATCTACATGTAGGGATTATCTCTCAAATGGGTACCTAAATACAGTTTCAAATTTCAATTCCGAGAAAGTCAAGAAAAGTGCATTTCTTAGAACTTGGTTTGACCAACCTTAACTAAGTGCCGAAATAACTCAAAATTCACAAAAATATGTGTGCCTCTTAAATGGGCATCTAAATCTACTTTTAAATTTGATTTCTAAGAAATTGGAAAAAAGTGCAACCTTTTAGGCCTTGGTTTGACCAAGGTCCAAAATAGCTCGAAATCCCCAGAAAGTGTGTATGCATGGTTATCTCTCAAATGGGTATCTAATTTCTCTTTGAAATTTCAATTACAAGAAAGTCGAAAAAATAGCATCTCTTAGACCTTTGCTTGACCAACCTTAAATAATGACCAAAATAACTTTGAACATCGTGAAAGTTGGTGTGCACTAGTATTTACCAAATCTACGATCAAATTTTAATTCTAAGAAATTAGTCAAAAGTGAAACTCTGTTGTATGGTTTTGCTGAGGTTGGGATTAAAGAGGGTGAAATATTTTGGAACGTCTCAAAATTTCGCGTGCACACTTGTTTATCAAATGGGCATTGAAATCTATGATCAAATTTCAATTCCAAGAAATTGGTTAAAAGTGAAACTCCGTTGTGCATGTTTTTATGTGTGCCTCTTAAATGGGCATCAAAATCTACTTTTAAATTTGATTTCTAAAAAATTGGAAAAAAGTGCAACCTTTTAGGCCTTGGTTTGACCAAGTTTGACCAAGGTCCAAAATAGCTCAAAATCCCCTGAAAGTGTGTATGCATTGTTATCTTTTAAATGGGTATCTAAATTCTCTTTGAAATTTCAATTACAAGAAAGTTGAAAAAATAACATCTCTTAAACCTTTGCTTGACCAACCTTGAATAATGACCAAAATAACTTCGAACATCCTGAAAGTTGGTGTGCACTGTTATCTACAAAATGTTAAGATAAAACATCTCAAAACGTCGTGAAAGTTGGAGTGCACGGTTATCTATCAAACGGGCATCCAAATCTATGATCAAATTTCAATTATCAGAAATTGGTCAGAAGTGAAACTCCGCCGTGCATTTTCACTAGAGTTGGGCTCGAAGGGGTCCAAATAGCTCGGACCATTGCAAAAGTTGGCGTGCATGTTTTTATATCAAACGGGCATCCAAATCTATGATCAAATTTTAACTCCGAGAATTTGGTCAAAAGTGAAACTCCATCATTCGATTTTGCTAAGGTTTGGCTTAAAGGAGGGGAAAATGGCCGAGAAATTGGAAACAAATGCAACCTTTTAGGCGTTGGTTTCACCAAGCTTTCCTAAGATCCAAAATAGCTCGAAATCCCCTGAAAGTTTGTATGCATGGTTATCTCTCAAATGGTTACCTAAATTCTCTTTCAAATTTCAATTACAAGAAAGCCGAAAAAATAACATCTCTTAGACCTTTACTTGACCAACCTTGAATAACGACCAAAATAGCTATGAACATCATGAAATTTAACATGCACTCTTATCTACCAAATGCGCCAATAAATCTACAATTAAATTTTAATTTTGAGAAATTAGTGAAACGTGAAACTTCATTGTGCAGTTTTGCTAAGGTTGGGCTTAAAGGGGGTGAAAATATTTCGCAACGTCGTGAAATAGCTCGAAACGTCGTGAAAGTTGGAGTGCACGCTTGTCTATCAAATGGGCATCCAAATCTATGATCAAATTTCAATTGCGAGAAAATTGTCAAAAGTGAAACTTCGTGGTGCATTTTCGCTATAGTTCGACTTAAAGCGGGTCCAAATAGCTCGAAACATTACAAAGTTTGGCGTGCACGCTTGTATATCAAACTCGTATCCAAATCTATGATCAAATTTTAGTTATGGGAATTTGGTTAAAAGGGAAACTCCGTCATGTAAGTTTTGGCTTAAAGGAGGGAAAAAGAGCTCTAAACATCACTAAATTTGGCATGCACTCTTATCTACCAAATGGGCATCTAAATATATGATCATATTTCAACTCTAAGAAATTGGTCAAACGAGAAACTTTATCGTGCACTTTCGCTAAGGTTGCACTTAAAGGGAGTGAAATAGCTCGGAACGTTGCGAAAGTTAGTGTGTACACTTATTTATTGAAATGGGTACCTAAATCCACTTTCAAATTTCACTTCTGAAAAAGTCAACAAAAGTGCATCTTTTGAACTTTTGTTTGACCATCCTTGAATGAGGGCCAAAATAGCTCCAAATCTCATAGAAAATGGAAAAAATGCAACGTTTTAAGCCTTGGTTTGACGAAGTTTGACGAAGTTTGATCGAGGTCCAAAATGGCTCACAATCCCAAAAGAATTTACATGTAAGGATTATCTCTCAAATGGGTACATAAATATAGTTTCAAATTTCAATTTCGAGAAAGTCAAGAATAGTGCATTTCTTAGAACTTGGTTTGACCAACCTTGACTAAGTGCCGAAATGGGTATCTAAATCTACTTTTAAATTTGATTTCTAAGAAATTGGACTTTTAGGCCTTGGTTTGACCAACGTCCAAAATAGCTTGAAATCCCCTGAAAGTGTCTATGCATGGTTATCTCTCAAATGGGTACCTATATTCTCTTTCAAATTTCAATTACAAGAAAGTCGAAAAAATAGCATCTCTTAGACCTTTGCTTGACCAACCTTAAATAATGACCAAAATAACTTCGAACATTGTGAAAGTTGGTGTGCACTGGTATCTACCAAATGTGAAGATAAATCTACGATCAAATTTTAATTCTGAGAAATTAGTCAAAAGTGAAACTCTGTTGTATGGTTTTGCTAAGGTTGGGATTAAAGGGGTGAAATATTTTGGAACATCTCGAAATTTTGCGTGCACGCTTGTCTATCAAATGGGCATGCAAATTTATAATCAAATTTCAATTATAAGAAACTGCTCAAAAGTGAAACTTCGTCATGCGTTTTCACTAGGGTTGGGCTTAAAGGTGGTCAAAATAGCTTGGAACGTTGCGAAAGTTGGCGTGCATGCTTGTTTATCTAATAGTCATCCAAATCTATGATCAAGTTTCAATTCTTAGAAGTTGGTCAAAAGAGAAACTCCATCGTGCGGTTTTGTTAGGGTTTGGCTTAAAGGAGTCGGAAATAACTCTAAACATCATGAAACTTGGCGTGCACTCTTATCTTCCAAATGCACATCTAAATCTATGATCAAATTTTAATTTCGAGAAATTTGTCAAGAGTGAAACTCCGTCATGCGGTTTCGCTAAGATTGGGGTTACAGGGGGTGAAAATAGCTCAAAACGTTGTGAACGTTGGATTGCATAGTTATCTATCAAATGGGCATCCAAATCTATGATCAAATTTCAATTCTTAGAAATTGGTCAAAAGTGAAACTCCGTCATTCATTTTCGCTAGAGTTGGGCTCGAACGGGTCCAAATAGCTCAGACCATTACAAAAGTTGGTGTGCATGTTTTTATATCAAATGGGCATCCAAATCTATTATCAAATTTCAACTCTGAGAATTTGGTCAAAAGTGAAACTCCAATATTCGATTTCGCTAAGGTTTGGCTTAAAGAAGTGGAAAATGGCTTTGAGAAATTGGAAACAAATGCAACCGTTTATGTCTTGGTTTCACCAAGTTTGCCTAAGGTCCAAAATAGCTCGAAATCCCCTAACAGTTTGTATGCATGGTTATCTCTCAAATGGGTACCTAAATTCTCTTTCAAATTTCAATTACAAGAAAGCCGAAAAAATAACATCTCTTAGACCTTTACTTGACCTTCCTTGAATAACAACCAAAATAGCTCCGAACATAATTGAAAGTTAGCATGGACTCTTATCTACCAAATGCACCGATAAATCTACGATTAAATTTTAATTTTGAGAAATTAGTCAAACGTGAAACTCCATTGTGCGGTTTTGCTAAGGTTGGGCTTAAAGGGGGTGAAAATATTTTGGAATGTCTCAAAATTTTGCATGCATGCTTGTCCATCAAATGGTCATCCAAATTTATGATCAAATTTAAATTCTAAGAAACTACTTGAAAGTGAAACTCCTTCGTGTGGTTTCGACAGGGTTGGGCTTAAAGGGGGTCAAAATAGCTCGAAACGTCGCAAAACTTGGCGTGCATGCTTGTCTATCCAATATGCATCCAAACCTATGATCAAGCTTCAATTCTGAGAATTTGGTCAAAGCTAAGATTGCATCTTGAATTTTTGTTAGGGTTTGGCTTAAAGATGCCAAAAATAGCTCTCAGCATCATGAAAGTTGGAATGCACTCTTATCTTCCAAATGCGCATTTAAATCAGTGATTAAATTTTAATTCCAAGAAATTGGTTGAAAGTGAAACTCCATTGTGCGCGTTTTTATGTGTGCCTCTTAAATGGGTATAAAAATATACTTTTAAATTTGATTTCTAAGAAATTGGAAAAAAGTGCAACCTTTTCGTCCTTGGTTTGACCAATTTGACCAAGGTCCAAAATGGCTCGAAATCCCCTGAAAGGTTGTATGCATGGTTATCTCTCAAATGGGTACCTAAATTCTCTTTCAAATTTCACTTACAAGAAAGTCGGAAAAATAACATCTCTTAGACCTTTGTTTGACCAACCTTGAATAATGACCAAAATAACATCAAACATAGTGAAGTTGGTGTACACCGTTATCTACCAAATGCTAAGATAAATCTACAATCAAATTTTAATTCTGAGAGATTGGTCAAAAGTGAAACTTTGTTGTATGGTTTTGCTAAGGTTGGGATTAAAGGGGCTGAAATATTTTGGAACATCTCAAAATTTCGCGTGCACGCTTGTCTATCAAATGGGCATTCAAATCGATGATCAAATTTAAATTATATGAAACTGCTCAAAAGTGAAACTTCATCATGCTTTTTTGCTAGGGTTGGGCTTAAAGGTGGTCAAAATAGCTTGGAACGTTGCGAAAGTTGGCGTGCATGCTTTTTTATCTAATGGGAATCCAAATCTATGATCAAGTTTCAATTCTTAGAAGTTGGTCAAAAGCGAAACTCCATCATGCGATTTTGTTAGGGTTTGGCTTAAAGGAGTCGAAAATAACTCTGAACATCATGAAAGTTGGCTTGCACTGTTATCTTCCAAATGCACATCTAAATCTATGATCAAATTTTAATTTCAAGAAATTTGTCAAGAGTGAAACTCTGTCATGTAGTTTCATTAAGATTGGGGTTACAGGCGGTAAAAATAGCTCAAAACGTCGCGAAAGTTAGAGTGCACGGTTATCTATCAAACGGGCATCCAAATCTATGATGAAATTTCAATTCTGAGAAATTGGTCAGAATGGAAACTTCGTCATGCATTTTCGCTAGATTTGGGTTCGAAGGGGTCCAAATAGCTCAGACCATTGCAAAAGTTGGCGTGCATGTCTTTATATCAAATGGGCATCCAAATCTATGATCAAATTTCAACTCCGAGAATTTGGTCAAAAGTGAAACTCCATCATTCGATTTTGCTAAGGTTTGGCTTAAAGGAGGGGAAAAAGGCTGAGAAATTGGAATCAAATGCAACCTTTTAGGCCTTGGTTTCAGCAAGTTTGTTTAAGGTCTAGAATAGCTCGAAATCCCTTGAAATTTTGTATGCATGGTTATCTCTCAAATGGTTACCTAAATTCTCTTTCAAATTTCAATTACAAGAAAGCCGAAAAAATAACATCTCATAGACCTTTACTTGACCAACCTTGAATAACGACTAAAATAGCTCCAAACATCATGAAAGCTAGCATGCACTCTTATCTTCCAAATGTGCCGATAAATCTACGATTAAATTTTAATTTTGAGAAATTAGTCAAACGTGAAACTCCGTTGTATAGTTTTGCTAAGGTTGGGCTTAAAGCGGGTGAAAATATTTCGCAACGTCGTGAAATTTCATATGCAATCTTGTCTATCAAATGGACATCCAAATCTGTGAGCAAATTTCAATTCTGAGAAGCTGCTCAAAATTGTAACTCTGTCGTGTGGTTTCACTAGGGTTGGGGTTAAAAGGGGTCAAAATAATAGCTCAGAACGTTGCAAAATTTGGCGTTCATGATTGTTTATCTAATGGGCATCCAAATCTATGATCAAGTTTCCATTCTAAGAAGTATGTCAAAAGTGAACCTCCATCGTACAGTTTTGTTAGGGTTTGTCTTAAAGGAGCTGAAAATAACTCTGAACATCGTGAAAGTTGGCGTGCACAATTATCATCCAAATGCGCATCAAAAGATATGATCAAATTTTAATTCTGATAAATTTGTAAAAATTGAAACTCCGTCATGCGGTTTCGCAAAGGTTGGGGTTAAAGGGGGTGAAAATAGCTCGGAACGTTGTGAAAGTTGGAGTGCATGCTTGTCTATCAAATGGGCATCCAAATCTATGATCAAATTTCAATTAAGAGAAAATTGTCAAAAGTGAAACTTCGTTGTGCATTTTTCCTATAGTTTGGCTTAAAACGGGTCCAAATAGCTCGAAACATTACAAAATTTGGCCTGCACGCTTGTATATCAAACAGGTATCCAAATATATGATCAAATTTCAATTCTGGGAATTTGGTCAAAAGTGAAACTTCATCATGCGGTTTCGCTAATGTTTGGCTTAAAGGAGGGGAAAAGAGCTCTGAACATCACTAAATTTGGCATGCACTCTTATCTACCAAATGGGCATCTAAATATATGATCATATTTCAATTTTAAGAAATTGGTCAAACGAGACACTTTATAATGCACTTTCGCTAAGGTTGCACTTAAAGGGAGTGAAATAGCTCGGAACGTCGCGAAAGTTAGTGTGTACGCTTGTTTATTGAAATGGGCACCTAAATCCACTTTCAAATTTCACTTCCAAAAAAGTCAACAAAAGTGCATCTTTTCAACTTTTGTCTGACCATCCTTGAATGCAGGACAAAATAGCTCCAAATCTCAAAAAAATAGGTGTCCATGCCTATCTTTGAAATGGGTATCTAAATCTACTTCAAAATTTGAATTTTCAGAAAATGGAAAAAATGCAACGTTTAAGGCCTTGTTTTGACAAAGTTTGACCAAGGTCTAAAATGGCTTGCAATCCCCAAAAAATCTACATGTAGGGATACAGTTTCAAATTTCAATTTCCAGAAAGTCAAGAAAAGTGCATTTCTTAGAACTTGCTTTGACCAACCTTGACTAAGTGCGGAAATGGGTATCTAAATCTACTTTTAAATTTGATTTCTAAGAAATTGGACTTTTAGGCCTTGGTTTGACCAAGTTTGACCAACGACCAAAATAGCTCGAAATCCCCTAAAAGTGTGTATGCATGGTTATCTCTCAAATGGGTACCTAAATTCTCTTTCAAATTTCAATTACAAGAAAGTCAAAAAAATAGCATCTCTTAGACCTTTGCTTGACCAACCTTAAATAATGACCAAAATAACTTCGAACATCGTGAAAGTTGGTGTGCATGTTATCTACCAAATGCTAAGATAAATCTATGATCAAATTTTAATTCTGAGAACTTAGTCAAAAGTGAAACTTTGTTGTATGGTTTTGCTGGGGTTGGGATTAAAGGGGGTGAAATATTTTGGAACGTCTCGAAATTTTGGGTGCACGCTTGTCTATCAAATGGACATTAAAATCTATGATCAAATTTCAATTATAAGAAACTGCTCAAAACTGAAACATCGTCATGCGTTTTCGCTAGGGTTCGGCTTAAAGGTGGTCAAAATAGCTTGGAACATTGCGAAAGTTGGCGTGCATGCTTGTTTATCTAATGGGCATCCAAATCTATGATCAAGTTTCAATTCTTAGAAATTGGTCAAAAGCGAAACTCCATTGTACGGTTTTGGTTAGGGTTTGGCTTAAACTCCATCGTGAAAAGAGCTTAGAACGTCGCGAAAGTTGGAGTGCACGCTTGTCTATCAAATGGGCATCCAAATCTATGATCAAATTTCAATTGCGAGAAAATTGTCAAATGTGAAACTTCGTCGTGCATTTTCGCTAGAGTTCGGCCTAAAGCGGGTCCAAATAGCTCGAAACATTGCAAAATTTGGCGTGCACGCTTGTATATCAATCGGGCATCCAAATCTATGATCAAATTTCAATTCTAGGAATTTGGTCAAAAGTGAAACTCCATGATGTGGTTTCACTTAGGTTTGGCTTAAAGGAGGAAAAAAGAGCTATGAGGATCACTAAATTTGGCATGCACTCTTAGCTACCAAATGGGCATCTAAATCTATGATCATATTTCAATTCTAAGAAATTGGTCAAAAGAGAAACTTTATCGTGCACTTTCCCTAAGGTTGCACTTAAAGGGAGTGAAATAGCTCGGAACGTCGTGAAAGTTAGCGTGTACGCTTTTTTATTGAAATGGGTACATAAATCTACTTTCAAATTTCACTTCTTAAAAGTCAACAAAAGTGCATCTTTTCATCTTTTTTTTTACCATCCTTGAATGAGGGCCAAAATAGCTCCTAATGGCATAAAAATAGGTGTCCATGCCTATCTTTGAAATGGGTATCTAAATCTACTTCAAAATTTGAATTTTAAGAAAATGGGAAAAATGCAACGTTTTAGGCCTTGGTTTGACAAAGTTTGACCGAGGTCTAAAATGGCTCGCAATCCCAAAAAAATTTACATGTAGGGATTATCTCTCAAATGGGTACCTAAATACAGTTTCAAATTTCAATTTCGAGAAAGTCAAGAAAAGTACATTTCTTAGAACTTGGTTTGACCAACCTTAACTAAGTGCCGAAATAACTCGAAATTCGCAAAAATATGTGTGCGTCTTAAATGGGCATCTAAATCTACCTTTAAATTTGATTTCTATGAAATTGGAAAAAAGTGCAACCTTTTAGGCCTTGGTTTGACCAAGTTTGACCAAGGTCCAAAATAGCTCGAAATTCCCTGAAAGTGTGTATGCATGGTTATCTCTCAAATGGGTATATAAATTCTCTTTGAAATTTCAATTACAAGAAAGTCGAAAAAATAGCATCTCTTAGACCTTTGCTTGACCAACCTTGAATAACGACCAAAATAACTTCGAACATGGTGAAAGTTGGTGTGCACTGTTATCTACTAAATGTTAAGATAAATCTACGATCAAATTTTATTTCTTAGAAATTAGTCAAAAGTGAAATTCTGTTGTATTTTTTAGCTGAGGTTGGGATTAAAGGGGGTGAAATATTTTGGAACGTCTCAAAATTTCACGTGCACGCTTGTCCATCAAATGGGCATTGAAATCTATGATAAAATTTCAATTATAAGAAACTACTCAAAAGTGAAACTTCGTCATGCGTTTTCGCTAGGGTTGGGCTTAAATGTGGTCAATATAGCTTGGAACGTTGCAAAAGTTGGCGCGCATGCTTTTTTATCTAATGGGCATCCAAATCTATGATCAAGTTTCAATTCTTAAAATTTGGTTAAAAGCGAAACTCCATCATGTTGTTTTGTTAGGGTTTGGCTTAAAGGAGTCAAAAATAACTCTGAACATCATGAAACTTGGCGTGCACTCTTATCTTCCAAATGCGCATCTAAATCTATGATCAAATTTTAATTCCGAGAAATTGGTCAAGAGTGAAACTCCGTCATGTGGTTTCGCTAACATTGGGGTTAAAGGGGGTGAAAATAGTTCAAAACATTTTGAAAGTTGGAGTGCACGGTTATCTATCAAACGGGCATCCAAATCTATGATCAAATTTCAATTCTAACAAATTGGTCAGAAGTAAAACTCTGTCGTGCATTTTCGCTATAGTTGGGCTCGAAGGGGTCCAAATGGCTTGGACCATTGCAAAAGTTGGCATGCACTTTTTTATATCAAACGGGCATCCAAATCTATGATCAAATTTCAACTCTGAGAATTTGGTCAAAAGTGAAACTCCATCATTCGATTTTGCAAAGTTTTGGCTTAAAGGAGGGGAAAATGGCTAAGAAATTGGAAACAAATGCAACCTTTTAGGCCTTGGTTTCACCAAGTTTGCATATGGTCCAAAATAGCTCAAAATCCCCTGAAAGTTTGTATGCATGGTTATCTCTCAAATGGTTACCTAAATTCTCTTTCAAATTTCAATTACAAGAAAGCTGGAAAAAAAACATCTCTTAGACCTTTACTTGACCAACCTTGAATAACGACCAAAACAGCTCCGAACATGATGAAAGTTACCATGCACTCTTATCTACCAAATGCACCGATAAATCTATGATTAAATTTTAATTTTGAGAAACGTGAAACTCCGTTGTGCAGTTTTTCTAAGGTTGGGCTTAAAGCGGGTGAAAGTATTTCGCAACATCTTGAAATATCATGTGCAAGCTTATCTATCAAATGGACATCCAAATCTATGAGCAAATTTCAATTCTGAGAAACTTCTCAAAAGTGAAACTCTGTCGTGCAGTTTCACTAGGGTTGGGCTTAAAAGGTGTGAAAATAATAGCTCAAAACGTTGCAAAATTTGGCGTGCATGATTGTTTATCCAATGGGCATCCAAATCTATGATCAAGTTTCCATTATAATAAGTACATCAAAAGTGAACCTCCATCGTACAGTTTTGTTAGGGTTTGGCTTAAAGGAGCTGAAAATAACTCTGAACATCGTGAAAGTTGGGGTGCACAGTTATCATCCAAATGCGCATCAAAGGGGGGTGAAAATATTTTGGAATGTATCAAAAGTTTGCATGCACGCTTGTTCATCAAATGGGCATCCAAATTTATGATCAAATTTAAATTCTAAGAAACTGCTCGAAAGTGATACTCCTTCGTGCGGTTTCGAGAGGGTTCGGCTTAAAGGGGGTCAAAATAGCTCGAAACATCACGAAAGGTGGCGTGCATGCTTGTCTATGCAATATGCATCCAAACCTATGATCAGGTTTCAATTCTGAGAATTTGGTCAAAGCTGAGACTGCATCTTGCGGTTTTGTTAGGGTTTGGCTTAAAGATGCCGAAAATAGCTCTCAACATCATGAAAGTTGGCATGCACTCTTATCTTCCAAATGCACATTTAAATAAATGATTAAATTTTAATTCCAAGAAATTGGTTAAAAGTGAAACTCCGTTGTGCACGTTTTTATGTGTGCCTCTTAAATGGGTATCTAAATCTACTTTTAAATTTGATTTCTAAGAAATTGGAAAAAATTGCAACCTTTTAGGCCTTGGTTTGACTAAGTTTGACCAAGGTCGAAAATAGCTAGAAATCCCCTGAAAGTGTGTATGCGTGGTTATCTCTCAAATGGGAACCTAAATTATCTTTCAAATTTCACTTACCAAAAAGTCGAAAAAATAGCATCTCTTAGAACTTTGCTTGACCAACCTTGAATAATGACCAAAATAACTTCT
>LPNX010911559.1:1198349-1276775 GCA_001517045.1 Pseudotsuga menziesii | reverse complement strand
TGTGCACTGTTATCTACCAAATGCTAAGATAAATCTACGATCAAATTTTAATTCTGAGAAATTAGTCAAAAGTGAAACTCTGTTGTATGGTTTTGCTGATGTTGGTATTAAAGGGGGTGAAATATTTTGGAACGTCTCAAAATTTTGTGTGCATGCTTCTCTATCAAATGGGCATTCAAATCTATGATCAAATTTAAATTATACAAAACTGCTCAAAAGTGAAACTTCGTCATGCTTTTTCGCTAGGGTTGGGCTTAAAGGTGGTCAAAATAGCTTGGAACGTTGTGAAAATTGGCATGCATGCTTGTTTATTTGATGGGCATTCAAATCTATGATCATGTTTCAATTCTTACAAGTTAGTCAAAAGCGAAACTCCATCGTGCGGTTTTGTTATTGTTTGGCTTAAAGGAGTTGAAAATAACTCTGAACATCATGAAAGTTGGCATGCACTCTTATCTTCCAAATGCGTATATAAATCTATGATCAACTTTTAATTTTGAGAAATTTGTCAAGAGTGAAACTCCGTCATGCGGTTTCACTAAGATTGGGGTTACATGGGGTGAAAATAACTCAAAACGTTGCGAAAGTTGGAGTGCATGGTTATCTATCAAACGGGCATCCAAATCTATGATCAAGTTTCAATTCTGAGAAATTAGTCAGAAGTGAAACTCCGTCGTTCATTTTCGCTAGAGTTGGGCTTGAAGGGGTCCAAATAGCTCGGACCATTGAAAAAGTTGGCGTGCACGTTTTTATATGAAACAGGTATCCATTTCTATGCTCAAATTTCAACTCCGAGAATTTGGTCAAAAGTGAAACTCCATCATTCAATTTCGCTAAGGTTTGGCTTAAAGGAGGGGAAAATGGCTTTGAGAAATTGGAAACAAATGCAACCTTTTAGGGCTTGGATTCACCAAGTTTTCCAAAGGTCCAAAATAGCTTGAAATCCCATGAAAGTTTGTATGCATAGTTATCTCTCAAATGGGTACCTAAATTCTCTTTCAAATTTCAATTACAAGAAAGCCAAAAAAATAACATCTCTTAGACCTTTACTTGAACAACCTTGAATAACGACCAAAATATTTCCGAACATCATGAAAGTTAGTATGCACTCTTATCTACCAAATGCGCCGATAAATCTATGATTAAATTTTAATTTTGAGAAATTATTCAAACATGAAACTCTGTTATGCGGTTTTGCTAAGGTTGGGCTTAAAGGGGGTGAAAATATTTTGGAATGTCTCAAAATTTTGCATGCACGCTTGTTCATCAAATGGGCATCCAAATTTATGATCAAATTTAAATTCTAAGAAACTGCACGACATTGAAACTCCTTCGTGCGGTTTCGACAGGGTTGGGCTTAAAGGGGGTCAAAATAGCGTCGAACGTCGTGAAAGTTGGCATGCATGCTTGTCTATCCAATATGTATCCAAACCTATGATCAGGTTTCAATTCCAAGAATTTGGTCCAAGCTGAGACTACAACTTGTAGTTTTGTTAGGGTTTGGCTTAAAGATGCCAAAAATAGGTCTCAACATCGTGAAAGTTGGCATGCACTCTTATCTTCCAAATGCGCATTTAAATAAATGATTAAATTTTAATTCCAAGAAATTGGTTAAAAGTGAAACTCCGTTGTGCACGTTTTTATGTGTGCCTCTTAAATGGGTATCTAAATCTACTTTTAAAGTTGATTTCTAAGAAATTGGAAAAAAGTGCAACCTTTTAGGCCTTGGTTTGACCAAGTTTGACCAAGGTTGAAAATAGCTAGAAATCCCCTGGAAGTGTGTATGCATGGTTATCTCTCAAATGGGAACCTAAATTCTCTTTCAAATTTCACTTACCAAAAAGTCAAAAAAATAGCATCTCTTAGACCTTTGCTTGACCAACCTTGAATAATAACCAAAATAACTTCAAACATCGTGAAAGTTGGTGTGCACTTTTATCTACCAAATGCTAAGATAAATCTATGATCAAATTTTAATTCTGAGAAATTAGTCAAAAGTGAAACTCTGTTGTATGGTTTTGCTGAGGTTGGGATTAAAGGGGGTGAAATATTTTGGAGCGTCTCAAAATTTTGCGTGCACGCTTGTCTATCAAATGGACATTCAAATCTATGATCAAATTTCAATTATAAGAAACTGCTCAAAAGTTAAACTTTGTCATGCGTTTTCGCTAGGGTTGGGCTTAAAGGTGGTAAAAATAGCTTGTAACATTGCGAAAGTTGGTGTGTATGCTTGTTTATCTAATGGGCATCCAAATATATGATCAAGTTTCAATTCTTAGCAGTTGGTCAAAAGCGAAACTCCATCATGCGGTTTTGTTAGGGTTTGGCTTAAAGGAGTCGAAAATAAATCTGAACATCATGAAAGTTGGCGTGCACTCTTGTCTTCCAAATGCACATCTAAATCTATGATCAAATTTTAATTCCAAGAAATTTGTCAAGAGTGAAACTTCGTCATGCTGTTTTGCTAAGATTGGGGTTACAGGGGGTGAAAATAGCTCAAAACATCGCAAAAGTTGGAGTGCACGATTATCTATCAAACAGGCATCCAATTCTATGATCAAATTTCAATTCTAAGAAATTAGTCAGAAGTGAAACTCCGTCGTTCATTTTCGCTAGAGTTGGGCTCGAAGTGGTCCAAATAGCTCGGACCATTGCAAAAGTTGGCGTGCACGTTTTATATCAAACGAGCATCCAAATCCATGATCAAATTTCAACTCCGAGAATTTGGTCAAAATTGAAACTCCATCATTCGATTTCGCTAAGGTTTGGCTTAAAGGAAAAAGTAAAGCTTTTAGGCCTTGGTTTGACCAAGTATGAGCAAATTTGAATTCTGAGAAACTGCTCAAAAGTGAAACTCTGTCGTGTGGTTTCACTAGGGTTGGGCCTAAAAGGGGTCAAAATAATAGCTCGAAACGTTGCAAAATTTGGCGTGCATGATTGTTTATCCAATGGGCATCCAAATCTATAATCAAGTTTCTATTCTAAGAAGCACGTCAAAAGTGAAACTCAATCATACAATTTTGTTAGGGTTTGGCTTAAAGGAGCTAAAAAAAACTATGAACATTGTGAAAGTTGGTGTGCACACTTATCATCCAAATGCTCATCAAAAGGAATGATTAAATTTTAATTACGAGAAATTTGTAAAAAGTGAAACTCTATTGTGCGGTTTCGCAAAGGTTGGGGTTAAAAGGGGTGAAATTGCTCGAAACATCGCAAAAGTTGGAGTGCACGCTTGTCTATCAAATGGGCATCCAAGTCTATGGTCAAATTTCAATTGCGAGAAAATTTTCAAAAGTGAAATTTCGTCCTGCATTTTCGCTAGAGTTTGGCTTAAAGCGGGTCCAAATAGCTCGAAACATTGCAAAATTTTCCGTGCATGCTTGTATATCAACCCAGCATCCAAATCTATGATCAAATTTCAATTCTAGGAATTTGGTCGAAAGTGAAACTCCATCATGCGGTTTCGCTAAGGTTTGGCTTAAAGGAGGGAAAAAGAGCTCTGAACATCACTAAATTTGGCATGCACTCTTATCTACCAAATGGTCATCTAAATCTATGATCATATTTCAATTCTAAGAACTTGGTCAAAAGAGAAACTTTATCGTGCGCTTTCGCTAAGGTTGCACTTAAAGGGAGTGAAATAGCTCAGAATGTCGTGAAAGTTAGCGAGTACGCTTGTTTATTGAAATGGGTAAATAAATCTACTTTCAAATTTCACTTCTTAAAAAGTCGACAAAAATGCATCTTTTCAGCTTTTGTTTGACCATCCTTGAATGAGGACCAAAATAGCTCCAAATTAAAGAAAAATAGGTGTCCATGCCTATCTTTGAAATGGGTATCTAAATCTACTTCAAAATTTGAATTTTAAGAAAATGGGAAAAATGCAACGTTTTAGGCCTTGGTTTCACAAAGTTTGACCGAGGTCCAAAATGGCTCGCAATCCCAAAAAAATCTACATGTAGGGATTATCTCTCAAATTCGTACCTAAATACAGTTTCAAATTCCAATTTTGAGAAAGTCAAGAAAAGTGCATTTCTTAGAACTTGGTTTGACCAACCTTAACTAAGTGCCGAAATAACTCAAAATTCGCAAAAATATGTGTGCCTCTTAAATGGGCATCTAAATCTACTTTTAAATTTGATTTCTAATAAATTGGAAAAAAGTGCAACCTTTTAGGCCTTGGTTTGACCAATTTTGACCAAGGTCCAAAATAGCTCGAAATCCCCTGAAAGTGTGTATGCATGGTTATCTCTCAAATGGGTTCCTAAATTCTCTTTCAAATTTAAATTACAAGAAAGTTGAATATCTTACACCTTTGCCAAACCAACCTTAAATAATGACCAAAATAACTTCGAACATCGTGAAAGTTGGTGTGCACTGGTATCGACCAAATGCTAAGATAAATCTACGATCAAATTTTAATTCTGAGAAATTAGTCAAAAGTTAAACTCTGTTGTATGGTTTTGCTGAGGTTGGGATTAAAGGGGTGAAATATTTTGGAACGTCTTGAAATTTCGCATTAACGCTTGTCTATCAAATGGGCATTCAAATCTATGATCAAATTTCAATTATAAGAAACTGCTCAAAAGTGAAACTTCGTCATGCGTTTTCGCTATGGTTGGGCTTAAATGTGGTCAAAATAGATTGGAACGTTGGGAAAGTTGGCGTGCATGCTTGTTTATCTAATGGGCATCCAAATCTATGATCAAGCTTCAATTCTTAGAAGTTGGTCAAAAGCAAAACTCCATCGTGTGGTTTTGTTAGGGTTTGGCTTAAAGGAGTCGAAAATAACTCTGAACATCATGAAAGTTGGCGTGCACTCTTATCTTCCAAATGCACATCTAAATCTATGATCAAATTTTAATTTCGAGAAATTTTTCAAGAGTGAAACTCCATCATGCGGTTTCACTAATATTGGGGTTAAAGGGGGTGAAAATAGCTCAAAACGTTGCGAAAGTTGGAGTGCATGGTTATCTATCAAACGGGCATCCAAATCTATGATCAAATTTCAATTCTGAGAAATTATTCAGAAGTGAAACTCCGTCGTTCATTTTCACTAGAGTTGGCCTCGAAGGGGTCGAAACAGCTTGGACCATCGCAAAAGTTGGTGTGCACGTTTTTATATCAAGCGGGCATCCAAATCTATGATCAAATTTCAAGTCTAAGAATTTGGTCAAAAGTGAAACTTCGTCATTCAATTTCGCTAAGGTTTGGCTTAAAGGAGGGGAAAATGGCTTTGAGAAATTGGAAACAAATGCAACCTTTTAGGGCTTGGTTTCACCAAGTTTACCTAAGGTCGAAAATAGCTCGAAATCCCCTGAAATTTTGTATGCATGGTTATATCTCAAATGGGTACCTAAATTCTCTTTCAAATTTCAATTACAAGAAAGCCGAAAAATAACATCTCTTAGACCTTTACTTGACCAACCTTGAAGGGTTGGTCTTAAAGGGGGTCAAAATAGCTCGAAACGTCGCGAAAGTCAGCATGCATGCTTGTCTATCCAATATGCGTCTAAACATATGATCAGGTTTCAATTCTGAGATATTGGTCAAAGCTAAGACTGCATCATGTAGTTTTGTTAGGGTTTGGCTTAAAGATGCCAAAAATAGCTCTGAACATCGTGAAAGTTGGCATGCACTCTTATCTTCCAAATGTGCATTTAAATCAATGATTAAATTTTAATTACAAGAAATTGGTTAAAAGTGAAACTCCGTCGTGCACGTTTTTATGTGTGCCTCTTAAATGGGTATCTAAATCTACTTTTAAATTTGATTTCTAAGAAATTGGAAAAAAGTGTAACCTTTTAGGCCTTGGTTTGACCAAGTTTGACCAAGGTCCAAAATAGCTCAAAATCCCCTGAAAGTGTGTATGCATGGTTATCTCTAAAATGGTTACCTAAATTCTCTTTCAAATTTCAGTTAATACAAGAAAGTCGAAAAAATAGCATCTAAGGACCTTTGCTTGACCAACCTTGAATAATGGCCAAAATAAATTCAAACATCATTCAAGTTGGTGTGCACTGTTATCTACCAAATGCTAAGATAAATCTACGATCAAATTTTAATTCTCAGAAATTAGTCAAAAGTGAAACTCTTTTGTATGGTTTTGCTGAGGTTGGGATTAAAGGGGGTGAAATATTTTGGAACGTCTTGAAATTTCACGTGCACGCTTGTCTAAAAGGAGTCGAAAATAACTCTGAACATCATGAAAGTTAGCATGCACTCTTATCTTCTAAATGCGCATCTAAATCTATGATCAAATTTTAATTTCGAGAAATTGGTCAAGAGTGAAACTCCATCGTGTGGTTTCGCTAAGATTGGGGTTAAAGGGGGTGAAAATAGCTCAAAACATCATGAAAGTTGGAGTGCACGGTTATCTATCAAATGGGCATCCAAGCTTGGAGTGCACGTCGTGAAAGTTGGAGTGCACGGTGTGAAATTTCATTTGCAAGCTTGTCTATCAAATGGACATCCAAATCTATGAGCAAATTTCAATTCTGAGAAACTGCTCAAAAGTGAAACTTTGTCGTGCGGTTTCATTAGGTTTGGGCTTAAAATGGGTCAAAATAATAGCTCGGAACATTGCAAAATTTGGCATGCATGATTGTTTATCCAATGGGCATCCAAATCTATGATCAAGTTTCCATTCTAAGAAGTACATCAAAAGTGACCCTCCATCATACAGTTTTGTTAGGGTTTGGCTTAAAGGAGCTGAAAATAACTCTGAACATCATGAAAGTTGGGATGCATAGTTATCATCCAAATGCGCATCAAAAGATATGATCAAATTTTAATTCTGATAAACTTGTAAAGAGTGAAACTCCGTCTTGCGGTTTCGTAAAGGTTGGGGTTAAAGGAGGTGAAAATAGCTCAGAACATCATGAAAGTTGGAGTGCATGCTTGTCTATCAAATGGGCATCCAAATCTATGATCAAATTTCAGTTGCGTGAAAATTGTCAAAAGTGAAACGTCGTCGTGAATTTTCACTATAGTTCGGCTTAAAGCGGGTTCATTACAAAATTTGGCGTGCGAACTTGTATATCAAATGGGTATCCAAATCTATGATCAAATTTCAACTAGAAAAAAGTGCAACCTTTTAGGGCTTGGTTTCACCAAGTTTGCCTAAGGTCCAAAATAGCTCAAAATCCCCTGAAAGTTTGTATGCATGGTTATCTCTCAAATTGGTACCTAAATTCTCTATCAAATTTCAATTACAAGAAAGCCGAAAAAATAACATCTCTTAGACCTTTACTTGCCCAACCTTGAATAACGACCAAAATAGCTCCGAACATAATTAAGTTTGAATGCACTCTTATCTACCAAATGCACCGATAAGTCTATGATTAAATTTTAATTTTGAGAAATTAGTCAAACGTGAAACTCCGTTGTGCGGTTTTGCTAAGGTTAGGCTTAAAGGGGGTGAAAATATTTTGGAATGTCTCAAAATTTTGCATGCAAGCTTGTTCATCAAATGGGAATCCAAATTTATGATCAAATTTAAATTCTAAGAAACTGCACGAAAAGGAAACTTTGTCGTGCGGATTCAACATGGTTGGGCTTAAAGGGGGTCAAAATAGCTCGAAACATCATGAAAGTTGGTGTGCATGCTTATCAATCCAATATGCATCCAAACATATGATCAGGTTTCAATTCTGAGAATTTGGTCAAAGTTGAGACTGCATCGTGTAGTTTTGTTAGGGTTTGGCTTAAAGATGCCAAAAATAGCTCTCAACATCGTGAAAGTTGGCATGAACTCTTATTTTTCAAATGTGCATTTAAATCTATGATTGAATTTTAATTCCAAGAAATTGGTTAGAAGTGAAACTTCGTCGAGGACGTTTTTATGTGTGCCTCTTAAATGGGTATCTAAATCTACTTTTAAATTTGATTTCTAAGAAATTGGAAAAAAGTGCAACCTTTTAGGCCTTGGTTTGACCAAGGTCCAAAATAGCTCGAAATCCCCTGAAAGTGTGTATGCATGGTTATCTCTCAAATGGGTACCTATATTCTCTTTCAAATTTCACTTACAAGAAAGTCAAAAAACTAGCATCTCTTAGACCTTTGCTTGACCAACCTCGAATAATGACCAAAATAACTTCGAACATCCTGAAAGTTGGTGTGCACTGTTATCTACCAAATGCCAAGATATATCTATGATCAAATTCTAATTTGGAGAAATTAGTCAAAAGTGAAACTCTGTTGTATGGTTTTGCTGAGGTTGGGGTTAAAGGGGGTGAAATATTTTGGAACGTCTCAAAATTTCGTGTGCACGCTTGTCTATCAAATGGACATTCAAATATATGTTCAAATTTCAATTTAAAAAGTGCAACCTTTTAGGCCTTGGTTTGACCAAGGTCCAAAATATCTTGGAATCCCCTGAAGGTGTGTATGCATGGTTATCTCTCAAATGGGTACCTGAATTCTCTTTCAAATTTCAATTACAAGAAAGTTGAAAAAATAACATCTCTTAGACCTTTGCTTTACCAACCTTAAATAATCACAAAAATAACTTCGAACATCATGAAAGTTGGTGTGCACTGGTATCTACCAAATGCTAAGATAAATCTATGATCAAATTTTAATTATGAGAAATTAGTCAAAAGTGAAACTCTGTTGTATGGTTTTGCTGAGGTTGGGATTAAAGGGGTGAAATATTTTGGAACGTCTCGAAATTTCGCGGTAATGCCGAAAATAGCTCTCAACATCGTGAAAGTTGGCATGCACTCTTATCTTCCAAATGCGCATTTAAATCTATGATTAAATTTTAATTCCAAGAAATTGGTTAAAAGTGAAACTCCATTGTGCACATTTCTATGTGTGCCTCTTAAATGGGTATCTAAATCTACTTTTAAATTTGATTTCTAAGAAATTGGAAAAAAGTGCAACCTTTTAGGCCTTGGTTTGACCAAGTTCGACCAAGGTCCAAAATAGCTCGAAATCCCTTGAAAGTGTGTATGCATGGTTATCTCTAAAATGGATACCTAAATTCTCTTTCAAATTTCACTTACAAGAAAGTCGAAAAAATAGCATCTCTTAGACCTTTGCTTGACCAACCTTGAATAATGACCAAAATAACTTCAAACATCGTGAAAGTTGGTGTGCACTATTATCTACCAAATGCTACGATAAATCTATGATCAAATTTTAATTCTGAGAAATTAGTCAAAAGTGAAACTCTGTTGTATGGTTTTGCTGAGGTTGGGATTAAAGGGGGTGAAATATTTTGGAACGTCTCGAAATTTCACGTGCACGCTTGTCTATCAAATGGGCATTCAAATCTATGATCAAATTTCAATTATAAGAAACTGCTCAAAAGTGAAACTTCGTCCATCGTTTCCGCTAGGGTTGGGCTTAAAGGTGGTCAAAATAGCTTGGAACGTTTTTAAAGTTGGCGTGCCTACTTGTTTATCTAATGGTTATCCAAATATATGATCAAGTTTCAATTCTTAGAAGTTGGTCAAAAGCGAAACTCCATTGTGCGGTTTTGTTAGGGTTTGGCTTAAAGGTGTCAAAAATAACTCTGAACATCATGAAAATTGGCGTGCACTCTTATCTTCCAAATGCACATCTAAATCTATGATCAAATTTTAATTTTGATAAATTTGTCAAGAGTGAAACTCTGTCATGTGGTTTCACTAAGATTGGGGTTACAGGGGGTGAAAATAGCTCAAAACGTCGTGAAAGTTGGAGTGCACGGTTATCTATCAAACGGGCATCCAAATCTATGATCAAATTTCAATTCTGAGAAAGTTGTCAAAAGTGAAACTCTGTCGTTCATTTTCAATAGAGTTGGGCTTGAAGGGGTCCAAATAGCTCGGACCATTGCAAAAGTTGGCATGCATGTTTTTATATGAAACGGGCATCCAAATCTATGATCAAATTTCAACTCTGAGTATTTGGTCAAAATCAAAACTCCATCATTCGATTTCAATAAGGCTTGGCTTAAAGGAAAAAGTGCAAGCTTTTAGGCCTTGGTTTGACCAAGTATGAGCAAATTTAAATTTCGAGAAACTGCTCAAAAGTGAAACTCTGTCGTGCGGTTTCACTAGGGTTGGGCTTAAAAGGGGTCAAAATAATAGCTCGAAATGTTGCAAAATTTGGTGTGCATGATTGTTTATCCAATGGGCATCCAAATCTATAATCAAGTTTCTATTCTAAGAAGTACGTCAAAACTGAAACTTGATCATACAATTTTGTTAGGTTTTGGCTTAAAGGAGCTAAAAATAACTATGAACATCGTGAAAGTTCGTGTACACACTTATCATCCAAATGCACATCAAAAGATATGATCAATTTTTAATTTCGAGAAATTTGTAAAAAGTGAAACTCTGTGGTGCGGTTTTGCAAAGGTAATTGGGGTTAAAGGGGGTGAAAATAGCTTGGAACGTCGTGAAAGTTGAAGTGCACGCTTGTCTATCAAATGGGCATCCAATTGTGATAAAATTGTCAAAAGTGAAACTTTGTCATGCATTTTCGCTAGAGTTTAGCTTAAAGCTGCTCCAAATAGGTCAAAACATTGCAAAATTCGGCATGCATGCTTGTATATCAACTGGGCATCCAAATCTATGATCAAATTTCAATTCTGGGAATTTGGTCAAAAGTGAGACCCCATCATGTGGTTTTGCTAAGGTTTGGCTTAAAGGAGGGAAAAAGAGCTCTGAACATCACTAAATTTGGCATGCACTCTTATCTACCAAATGGGCATCTAAATCTTTGATCATATTTCAATTCTAAGAAATTGGTCAAAAGAGAAACTTTATTGTACGCTTTCACTAAGGTTGCACTTAAAGGGAGTGAAATAGCTCGAAACGTCGTGAAAGTTAGTGTGTAAGCTTGTTTATTGAAATGGGTACATAAATCTACTTTCAAATTTCACTTCTTAAAAAGTCAACGAAAAAGCAACGTTTTAGGCCTTGGTTTGAAAAAGTTTGACCGAGGTCCAAAATGGAATGCAATCCCAAAAAAATATACATGTAGGGATTATCTCTCAAATGGGTACCTAAATATAGTTTCAAATTTCAATTTTGAGAAAGTCAAGAAAAGTGCATTTCTTAGAACTTGGTTTGACCAACCTTAACTAAGTGCCGGAATAACTTGAAATTCACAAAAATATGTATGCCTCGTAAATGGGCATCTAAATCTACTTTTAAATTTGATTTCTAAGAAATTGGAAAAAAGTGCAACCTTTTAGGCCTTGGTTTGACCAAGTTTGACCAAGGTCCAAAATAAATCGAAATCCCCTAAAAGTGTGTATGCATGGTTATCTCTCAAATGGGTATCTAAATTCTCTTTGAAATTTCAATTACAAGAAAGTAGAAAAAATAGCATCTCTTAGACCTTTGCTTGACCAACCTTGAATAACGACCAAAATAACTTCAAACATCGTGAAAATTGGTGTGCACTGTTATCTACCAAATGTTAAGACAAATCTACGATCAAATTTTAATTCTTAGAAATTAGTCAAAAGTGAAACTCTGTTGTATGGTTTAGATGAGGTTGGGATTAAAGGGGGTGAAATATTTTGGAACGTATCAAAATTTCACGTGCACGCTTGTCTATCAAATGGGCATTAAAATCTATGATCAAATTTCAATTATAAGAAACTACTCAAAAGTGCAACTTCGTCATGCATTTTCACTAGGGTGCTTAAAGGTGGTCAAAATAGCTTGGAACGTTCCAAAAGTTGGCATGCATGCTTGTTTATCTAATGGGCATCCAAATCTATGATCAAGTTTCAATTCGTAGAAGTTCATCAAATGCGAAACTCCATCATGTGGTTTTGTTTGGGTTTGGCTTAAAGGAGTCAAAAATAACTCTGAACATCATGAAAGTTGGCGTGCACTCTTATCTTCCAAATACGCATCTAAATCTATGATCAATTTTAATTCCAAGAAATTGGTCAAGAGTGAAACTCCGTCATGTGGTTTCGCTAAGATTGGGGTTAAAGGGGGTGAAAATAGCTCAAAACGTCATGAAAGTTGGAGTGCACGGTTATCTATCAAACGGGCATCCAAATCTATGACCAAATTTCAATTCTGAGAAATTGGTCTAAAGTGAAACTCCGTCGTGCATTTTCACTAGAGTTGGGCTCGAAGGGAACAAATAGCTCGGACCATTGCAAAAGTTGGCGTGCACGTTTTTATATCAAATGGGCACTCAAATCTCTGATCAAATTTCAACGCCGAGAATTTGGTCAAAAGTGAAACTCCATCATTTGATTTTGCTAAGGTTTGGCTTAAAGGAGGGGAAAATGGCTTAGAAATTGGAAACAAATGCAACCTTTTAGACCCTGGTTTCACCAAGTTTTCCTTAAGGTCCAAAATAGCTCGAAATCCCCTGAAAGTTTGTATGCATGGTTATCTCTCAAATGGTTACCTAAATTCTCTTTCAAATTTCAATTACAACAAAGCCGAAAAAATAACATCTCTTAGACCTTTACTTGACCAACCTTGAATAACGACCAAAATAGCTCTGAACATCATGAAATTTAGCATGCACTCTTATCTACTAAATGCATCGATAAATCTATGATTAAATTTTAATTTTGAGAAATTAGTCCAACGTGAAACTCCATGGTGCAGTTTTGCTAAGGTTGGGCTTCAAGCAGGTGAAAATATTTCACAACGTCGTGAAATTTCATGTGCAAGCTTGTCTATCAAATGGACATCCAAATCTATCAGCAAATTTCAATTCTGAGAAACTGCTCAAAAGTGAAACTATGTCGTGCAGTTTCACTAGGTTTGGGGTTAAAAGGGGTCAAAATAATAGCTCGAAACATTGCAAAATTTAGCATGCATGATTGTTTATCCAATGGGCATCCAAATCTATGATCAAGTTTCCATTCTAAGAAGTACGTCAAAAGTGAGCCTCCATCATACAGTTTTGTTAGGGTTTGGCTTAAAGGAGCTAAAAATAACTCTGAACATCGTGAAAGTTGGGGTGCACAGTTCTCATCCAAATGCGCATCAAAAGATATGAACAAATTTTAATTCTGATAAATTTGTAAAAAGTGAAACTCTGTCGTGCGGTTTCACAAAAGTTGGGGTTAAAGGGGATGAAAATAGCTCATAACGTCATGAAAGTTGGAGTGCACGCTTGTCTAACAAATGGGCATCCAAATCTATGATCAAATTTCAATTGGTAGAAAATTGTCAAAAGTGAAACTTCGTCGTACATTTTCGCTATAGATCGGCTTAAAGCGGGCCCAAATAGCTCGAAACATTACAAAATTAGGTGTGCAAAATTTGGTGTGCACGCTTCTATATCAAACGGGCATCCAAATCTATGATCAAATTTCAATTCTAGGAATTTGGTCAAAAGTGAAACTTCGTCATGCGGTTTCGCTAAGGTTTAGCTTAAAAGAGGGAAAAAGAGCTCTGAACATCACTAAATTTGGCATGCACTCTTATCTACGAAATGGGCCTCTAAATATATGATCATATTTCAATTCTAAGAAATTGGTCAAACAAGAAACTTTAGCGTGCGCTTTCAATAAGGTTGCACTTAAAGGGAGTGAAATAGCTCGGAACGTCGTGAAAGTTAGTGTGTACACTTGTTTATTGAAATGGGTAGCTAAATCCACTTTCAAATTTCACTT
Organism: Pseudotsuga menziesii; assembly: GCA_001517045.1. Classification (NCBI taxonomy): domain Eukaryota; kingdom Viridiplantae; phylum Streptophyta; class Pinopsida; order Pinales; family Pinaceae; genus Pseudotsuga; species Pseudotsuga menziesii. The sequence continues at coordinate 1,263,178 of LPNX010911559.1, read as the reverse complement.
CTAAAAAAGTCAACAAAAGTACATCTTTTCAACTTTTGTTTGACCATCCTTGAATGAGGGCCAAAATAGCTCCAAATCTCATAAAAATAGGTGTCCATGCCTATCTTTGAAATGGGTATCTAAATCTACTTTTAAATTTGAATTTTCAGAAAATGGAAAAAATGCAACGTTTTAGGGCTTGGTTTGACGAAGTTTGACCGAGGTCCAAAATGGCTCGCAATCCCAAAAAAATATACATGTAGGGATTAGCTCTCAAATGGGTACCTAAATACAGTTTCAAATTTCAATTTCGAGAAAGTCAAGAAAAGTGCATTCCTTAGAACTTGGTTTGACCAACCTTGACTAAGTGCCAAAATGGGTATCTAAATCTACTTTTAAATTTGATTTCTAAGAAATTGGAATTTTTAGGCCTTGGTTTGACCAAGTTTGACCAAGGTCCAAAATAGCTCGAAATCCCCTGAAAGTGTGTATGGATGGTTATCTCTCAAATGGGTACCTAAATTCTCTTTCAAATTTCACTTACAAGAAAGTCGAAAAAATAGCATCATGAAAGTTGGTGTGCACTGTTATCTACCAAATGCTAAGATACATCTACGATCAAATTTTAATTCTGAGAAATTATTCAAAAGTAAAACTTTGTTGTATGGTTTTACTGAGGTTAGGATTAAAGGGGGTGAAATACTTTGGAATGTCTCGAAATTTCACATGCACGGTTGTCTATCAAATGGACATTCAAATCTATGATCAAATTTCAATTATGAGAAACTGCTCAAAAGGGAAACTTCGTCATGTGTTTTCGCTAGGGTTAGGCTTAAAGGTGGTCAAAATAGCTTGGAATGTTGTGAAAGTTGGCGTGCATGCTTGTTTATCCACTGGGCATCCAAATCGATGATCAAGTTTCAATTCTTAGAAGTTGGTCAAAAGCGAAACTCCATCGTGCGGTTTTGTTAGGGTTTGGCTTAAAGGAGTCGAAAATAACTCTGAACATCATGAAAGTTTCCATGCACTCTTATCTTCCAAATGAGCATCTAAATCTATGATCAAATTTTAATTCTGAGAAATTGGTCAAGAGTGAAACTCCGTCATGTGGTTTCGCTAAGATTGGGGTTACAGGGGGTGAAAATAACTCAAAACGTCGCGAAAGTTGGAGTGCATGGTTATCTATCAAATGGGCATCCAAATCTATGATCAAATTTCAATTCTGACAAATTAGTCAGAAGTGAAACTACGTCATTCATTTTCGCTAGAGTTGGGCTCGAAGGGGTCGAAATAGCTCACACCATTGCAAAAGTTGGCGTGCACGTTTTTATATCAAACGGGGATCCAAATCTATGATCAAATTTCAACTCCAAGAATTTGTTCAAAATTGAAACTCCATCATTCGATTTCGCTAAGGTTTGGCTTAAAGGAAAAAGTGCAAGCTTTTAAGCCTTGGTTTGACCAAGTATGAGCAAATTTGAATTCTGAGAAACTGCTCAAAAGTGAAACTCTATCATGCGGTTTCACAAGAGTTGGGCTTAAAAGGGGTAAAAAAAATAGCTTGAAACGTTACAAAATTTGGCATGCATGATTGTTTATCCAATGGGCATCCAAGTCTATAATCAAGTTTCTATTCTAAGAAGTACGTCAAAAGTGAAACTTGATCGTACAATTTTGTTAGGGTTTGGCTTAAAGGAGCTGAAAATAACTATGAACATTGTGAAAGTTGCCGTGCACACTTATCATCCAAATGCGCATCAAAAGAAATGATCAAATTTTAATTCTGAGAAATTTGTAAAAAGTGAAACTCTGTTGTACGGTTTCACAAAGGTTGGGGTTAAAGGGGGTGAAAATAGCTCGAAACGTCGTGAAAGTTTGAGTGCACGCTTGTCTATCAAATGGGCATCCAAATCTATGTTCAAATTTTAATTGAAAGAAAATTGTCAAAAGTGAAACTTCGTCGTGCATTTTCGCTAGAGTTCGGCTTAAAGTGGCTCAAATAGCTTAAAACATTGCAAAATTTGGCATGCACACTTGTATATCAATGGGGCATCCAAATCTATGATCAAATTTCAATTCTGGGAATTTGGTCAAAAGTGAAACTCCATCATGCGGTTTTGCTAAGGTTTGGCTTAAAGGAGGGAAAAAGAGCTCTGAACATCACTAAATTTGGCATGCACTCTTATCTACCAAATGGGTATCTAAATCTATAATCATATTTCAATTCTAAGAAATTGGTCAAAATAGAAACCTTATCGTGCGCTTTCGCTAAGGTTGCACTTAAAGGGAGTGAAATAGCTCGAAACGTTGTGAGAGTTAGCATGTACGCTTTTTTATTGAAATGGGTACATAAATCTACTTTCAAATTTCACTTCTTAAAAAGTCAACAAAAATGCATATTTTCAGCTTTTGTTTGACCATCTTTGAATGAGGGCCAAAATAGCTCCAAATAGCAGAAAAATAGGTGTCCATGCCTATCTTTGAAATGGTTATCTAAATCTACTTCAAAATTTGAATTTTAAGAAAATGGGGAAAATGCAACGTTTTAGGCCTTGGTTTAACAAAGTTTGACTGAGGTACAAAATGGCTCGCAATCCCAAAAAAATCTACATGTAGGGATTATCTCAAGAAAAGTGCATTTATTAGAACTTGGTTTGACCACCTTTAACGAAGTGCCGAAATAACTCGAAATTTGCAAAAACATGTGTGCCTCTTAAATGGGCATCTAAATCTACTTTGAAATTTGATTTCTAACAAATTGGAAAAAAGTGCAACCTTTTAGGCCTTGGTTTGCCCAAGTTTGACCAAGGTCCAAAATAGCTTGAAATCCCCTGAAAGTGTGTATGCATGGTTATCTCTCAAATGGGTATCTAAATTCTCTTTGAAATTTCAATTACAAGAAAGTCAAAAAAATAGAATCTCTTAGACCTTTGCTTGACCAACCTTGAATAACGACCAAAATAACTTCGAACATCGTGAAAGTTGGTGTGCACTGTTATCTACCAAATGTTATGATAAATCTACGATCAAATTTTAATTCTTAGAAATTAGTCAAAAGTGAAACTCTGTTGTATGGTTTATATGAGGTTGGGATTAAAGGGGTTGAAATATTTTGGAACATCTCAAAATTTCGCATGCACGCTTGTCTAACAAATGGGCATTGAAATCTATGATTGAATTTCAATTATAAGAAACTATTCAAAAGTGAAACTTCGTCATGCATTTTCGCTAGGGTTGGACTTAAAGGTGGTCAAAATAGCTTGGAACATTGCAAAAGTTGGCGTGCATGCTTGTTTATCTAATGGGCATCCAAATCTATGATCAAGTTTCAATTCTTAGAAGTTGGTCAAAAGTGAAACTCCATCATGCGGTTTTTTTAGGGTTTGGCTTAAAGGAGTCGAAAATAACTTTGAACATCATGAAAGTTGGCGTGCACTCTTATCTTCCAAATGTGCATCTAAATCTATAATCAAATTTTAATTCCAAGAAATTGGTCAAGAGTGAAAATCCATCATGTGGTTTTCACTAAGATTAGGGTTAAAGGGGGTGAAAATAGCTCAAAACGTCATGAAAGTTGGAGTGCACGGTTAACTATCAAATGGGCATCCAAATCTATGATAAAATTTCAATTCTGAAAAATGGGTCAGAAGTGAAACTCTGTCATACATTTTCGCTAGAGTTGGGCTCGAAGGGGTACAAATAGCTTGGACGATTGCAAAAGTTGGCGTGCACGTTTTTATATCAAACGGGCATACAAATCTGATCAAATTTCAACTCCGAGAATTTAGTCAAAAGTGAAACCATTAGAGGAAATTTGGGGTCTAAAATGGGCCTTATAAGAAAACGTGCCAAAATAAGTTTTTGTGAGTTGGAATTCAAGAACCAATAGAATTTCAATAAAATAAGTCAACCATAATGGTTAAATTGACATATTTGTCATTAAAAAAAACTACTTTTTTTGTTCGTATTTTCGATATATCTCATTGTGTTTTTACTCAAATTTCGATCAAGAGAGCTCGTTGGATGCGGAATTTGATTCCGCATCCAACAAGCTCTCCTGATCGAAATTTGAGTAAAAACACAGGGAGATATGTCGAAAATACGAACAAAAAATGTAGTTTTTTTCTTTCTTCCTCCAAAATTAATCAATATTATTTTATTATTTTAACTATTATTTTATTATTTTCCTTAGGAGGCCCATTTTAGACCCCAAAATTCCTCTAATGTTCGTCATTCGATTTCGCTAAGGTTTGAGTTAAAGGAGGGGAAAATTGCTTTGAGAAATTAGAAAGAAATACAACCTTTTAGGGCTTGGTTTCACCAAGTTTGCCTAAGGTCCAAAATAGCTCTAAATCCCATCAAAGTTTGTACGCATGGTTATCTCTCAAATGGGTACCTAAATTCTCTTTCAAATTTCAATTACAAGAAAGCTAAAAAAATAACATCTCTTAGACCTTTAATTGACTAACCTTGAATAATGACCAAAATAGCTCCGAACATCATGAAAGTTTGCATGCACTCTTATCTACCAAATGGGTCGATAAATATACGATTAAATTTTAATTTTGAGAAATTAGTCAAACGTGATACTCTGTTGTGCGGTTTTGCTAAGGTTGGGCTTAAAGGGGGTGAAAATATTTTGGAATGTCTCAAAAGTTTGCATGCACGTTTGTTCATCAAATGGGCATCCAAATTTATAATCAAATTTAAATTCTAAGAAACTTCTCGAAAAGGAAACTCTGTCGTGCGGTTTCGACAGGGTTGGGCTTAAAGCGGGTCAAAATAGCTCGACACATCATGAAAGTTGGTGTGCATGCTTGTCTATCCAATTTGCATCCAAAAATATGATCAGGTTTGAATTCTGAGAATTTGGTCAAAGCTGAGATTGCATCGTGCAGTTTTCTTAGGGTTTGGCTTAAAGATGTCGAAAATAGCTCTCAACATCGTGAAAGTTGGCATGAACTCTTATTTTCCAAATGCGCATTTAAATCTATGATTAAATTTTAATTCCAAGAAATTGGTTAAAAGCGAAACTCTGTCGAGGATGTTTTTATGTGTGCCTCTTAAATGGGTATCTAAATCTACTTTTAAATTTGATTTCTAAGAAATTGGAAAAAAGTGCAACCTTTTAGGCCTTGGTTTGACCACGGTCCAAAATAGCTCAAAATCCCCTGAAAGTGTGTATGCATGGTTATCTCTGAAATGGGTACCTAAATTCTCTTTCAAATTTCACTTACAAGAAAGTCAAAAAAATAACATCTCTTAGACCTTTGCTTGACCAACCTTGAATAATAACCAAAATAACTTCGAACATCGTGAAAGTTGGTGTGCACTGTTATCTACCAAATGCTAAGATAAATCTACGATCAAATTTTAATTCGGAGAAATTAGTCAAAAGTGAAACTCTGTTGTATGGTTTTGCTGAGGTTGGGATTAAAGGGGGTGAAATATTTTGGAACGTCTCGAAATTTCATGTGCACGCTTGTCTATCAAATGGACATTAAAATCTATGATCAAATTTCAATGATAAGAAACTGCTCAAAAGTGAAACTTTGTCATGCGTTTTTGCTAGGGTTGGGCTTAAAGGTGGTCAAAATAGCTTGTAACATTGCGAAAGTTGGTGTGCATGCTTGTTTATCTAATGGGCATCGAAATCTATGATCAAGTTTCAATTCTTAGAAGTTGGTCAAAACTGAAACTCCATCGTGCAATTTTTCTAGGGTTTGGCTTAAAGGAGTTGAAAATAATTCTGAACATCATGAAATTTGGCATGCACTCTTATCTTCCACATTCACATCTAAATCTATGATCAAATTTTAATTCTGAGAAATTTGTCAAGAGTGAAACTTCGTCATGCGGTTTCGCTAAGATTGGGGTTACAGGGGGTGAAAATAGCTTAAAACGTCGTGAAAGTTGGAGTGCACGGTCATCTATCAAACGGGCATCCAAATATATGATCAAATTCCAATTCTAAGAAATTAGTCAGAAGTGAAACTCTGTCGTGCGGTTTCACTAGGGTTGGGGTTAAAAGGGGTCAAAATAGTAGCTCGAAACATTGCAAAATTTGGTGTGCATCATTGTTTATCCAATGGGCCTCCAAATCTATAATCAAGTTTCTATTCTAAGAAGTACGTCAAAAGTGAAACTCGATCGTACAATTTTGTTAGGGTTTGGCTTAAAGGAGCTGAAAATAACTATGAACATCGTGAAATTTGGCGTGCACACTTATCATCCAAATGCGCATCAAAAGAAATGATCAACTTTTAGTTACGAGAAATTTTTAAAAAGTGAAACTCCATTGTGCGGTTTCGCAAAGGTTGGGGTTAAAGGGGGTGAAAATAGTTTAGAACGTCGTGAAAGTTGGAGTGCACGCTCGTCTATCAAATGGGCATCCAAATCTATGATCAAATTTCAATTGTGAGAAAATTGTCAAAAGTGAATCTTCATCGTACGTTTTCGCTAGAGTTTGTCTTAAAGCAAGTCCAAATAGCTCGAAACATTGCAAAATTTGGCATGCATGCTTGTATATCAACTGGGCATCCAAATCTATGATAAAATTTCAATTCTGGGAATTTGGTCAAAATTGAAACTCCATCATGCGGTTTCGCTAAGGTTTGGCTTAAAGGAGGGAAAAAGAGCTCTGAACATCACTAAATTTTGCATGCACTCTTATCTACCAAAATGGGCATCTAAATCTATGATCATATTTCAATTCTAAGAAATTGGTCAAAAGAGAAACTATATCGTGTGATTTCGCTAACATTGCACTTAAAGGGAGTGAAATAGCTCGGAACGTCGCGAAAGTTAGCGTGTACTCTTGTTTATTGAAATGGGTACATAAATATACTTTCAAATTTCACTTCTTAAAAAGTCAACAAAAGTGCATCTTTTCATATTTTGTTTGACCATCCTTTAATGCGGGCCAAAATAGCTCCAAATAGCATAAAATTAGGTGTCCATGCCTATCTTTGAAATGGGTATCTAAATCTACTTCAAAATTTGAATTTTAAGAAAATGGTAAAAATGCAACATTTTAGGCCTTGGTTTGACAAAGTTTGACCGAGGTCCAAAATGGCTCGCAATCCCAGAAAAATCTACATGTAGGGATTATCTCTCAAATGGGTACCTAAATACAGATTCAAATTTCAATTTCGAGAAAAGTCAAGAAAAGTGCATTTCTTAGAACTTGGTTTGACCAACCTTAACTAAGTGTCGGAATAACTCGAAATTTGCAAAAATATGTGTGCCTCTTAAATGGACATCTAAATCTACTTTTAAATTTGATTTCTAAGAAATTGGAAAAAAGTGCAACCTTTTAGGCCTTGGTTTGACCAAGGTCCAAAATAGCTCGAAATCCCCTGAAAGTGTGTATGCATGGTTATCTCTCAAATGGGTATCTAAATTCTCTTTGGAATTTCAATTACAAGAAAGTCGAAACTACTCAAAAAGTGAAACTACTCAAAAGTGAAACTTCGTCATGCGTTTTCACTAGGGTTGGGCTTAAAGATGGTCAAAATAAATTAGAATGTTGCAAAAGTTGGCGTGCATGCTTGTTTATCTAATGGACATCCAAATCTATGATCAAGTTTCAATTCTTAGAAGTTGGTCAAATGTGAAACTCCATCGGGCGGTTTTGTTAGGGTTTGGCTTAAAGGAGTCGAAAATAACTCTGAACATCATGAAAGTTGGTGTGCCTTATTATCTTCCAAATGCGCATCTAAATCTATGATCAAATTTTAATTTCAAGAAATTGGTCAAGAGTGAAACTCCGTCATGTGGTTTCGCTAAGATTGCGGTTTAAGGGGGTGAAAATAGCTCAAAACGTCATGAAAGTTGGAGGGCACGGTTATCTATCAAACGATCATCCAAATCTATGATCAAATTTGAATTCTAAGAAATTGGTCAAAAGTGAAACTCTGTCGTGCCTTTTCGCTAGAGTTGGCCTCGAAGGGGTCCAAATAGCTTAGACCATTGCAAAAGTTGGCATGCACGTTTTTATATCAAACGGGCATCCAAATCTATGATCAAATTTCAACTCCGAGAATTTGGTCAAAAGTGAAACTCCATCATTCGATTTTGCTAATGTTTGGCGTAAAGGAGGGGAAAATGGCTGAGAAATTGGAAACAAATGCAACCTTTTAGGCCTTGGTTTCACCAAGTTTGCCTAAGGTCCAAAATAGCTCGAAATCCCCTGAAAGTTTGTATGCATGGTTATCTCTTAATCTACAATTAAGTTTTTATGCGCCAATAAATCTACGATTAAATTTTAATTTTGAGAAATTAGTGAAACGTGAAACTCCGTTGTGCAGTTTTGCTAAGGTTGGGCTTAAAGCGGGTGAAAATATTTTGCAACGTCGGGAAACTTCATGTGCAAGCTTGTCTATCAAATGGACATCCAAATCTATGAGAAAATTTCAATTCTAAGAAACTGCTCAAAAGTGAAACTCTGTCATGCGGTTTCACTAGGGTTGGGCTTAAAAGGGGTCAAAATAATAGCTTAGAACGTTGCAAAATTTGGCATGCATGATTGTTTATCCAATGGGCCTCCAAATCTATGATCAAGTTTCCATTCTAAGAAGTAAGTCAAAAGTGAACCTCCATTGTACAATTTTGTTAGGGTTTGGGTTAAAGGAGCTGAAAATAACTCTGAACATCATGAAAGTTGGAGTGCACACTTATCATCCAAATGCGCATCAAAAGATATGATCAAATTTTAATTCCGATAAATTTGTAAACAATGAAACTCTGTCATGCGGTTTCACAAACGTTGGGGTTAAAGGGGGTGAAAATAGCTCAAAACGTCGTAAAATTTGGAGTGCACGCTTGTCTATCAAATGGGCATCCAAATCTATGATCAAATTTCAATTGTGAGAAAATTGTCAATAGTGAAACTTCATCGTGCATTTTCGCTATTGTTCGGCTTAAAGCATGTCTGAATAGCTCGAAACATTACAAAATTTGGTGTGCACACTTGTATATCAAATGAGTATCCAAATCTATGATCAAATTTAATTTCTAGGAATTTGGTCAAAAATGAAACTCCGTCATGCGGTTTTGCTAAGGTTTGGCTTAAAGGAGGGGAAAAGAGCTCTGAACATCACTAAATTTGGCATGCACTCTTACCTACCAAATGGGCATCTAAATATATGATCATATTTTAATTCTAAGATATTGGTCAAACGAGAAACTTTATCGTGCGCTTTCACTAAGGTTGCACTTAAAGGGAGCAAAATAGCTCAGAACGTCCTGAAAGTTAGTGTCTACGCTTGTTTATTGAAAGGGGTACCTAAATCCACTTTCAAACTTCACTTCTGAAAAAAGTCAACAAAAGTGCATCTTTTCAACTTTTGTTTGACCATCCTTGAATGAGGGCCAAAATAGCTCCAAATCTCATAAAAATAGGTGTCCATGCCTATCTTTGAAATCGGTATCTAAATCTACTTTAAAATTTGAATTTTTAGAAAATAGAAAAAATGCAACGTTTTAGGCCTTGGTTTGATGAAGTTTGATCGAGGTCCAAAATGGCTCGCAATCCCAAAAAAATATACATGTAGGGATTATCTCTCAAATGGGTACCTAAATACAATTTCAACTTTCAATTTCAAGGAAGTCAAGAAAAGTGCATTTCTTAGAACTTGGCTTGACCAACCTTGACTAAGTGCTGAAATGGGTATCTAAATCTACTTTTAAATTTGATTTCTAAGAAATTGGACTTTTAGGCCTTGGTTTGACCAAGTTTGACCAAGGTCCAAAATAGTGGTCTGCACTGGTATCTACCACGATCAAATTTTAATTCTGACAATTAGTCAAAACTGAAACTCTGTTGTATGGTTTTGCTGAGGTTGGGATTAAAGGGGTGAAATATTTTGGAACGTCTCGAAATTTCGCGTGCACACTTGTCTATCAAATGGGCATTCAAATCTATGATCAAATTTCAGTTATAAGAAACTGCTCAAAATTGAAACTTCGTCATGCGTTTTCGCTAGGGTTGGGCTTCAAGGTGGTCAAAATAGCTTGGAATGTTGTGAAAGTTAGTGTGCATGCTTATTTATCTAATGGGAATCCAAATCTATGATCAAGTTTCAATTCTTAGAAGTTGGTCAAAAGAGAAACTCCATCTTGTGCTTTTGTTAGGGTTTGGCTTAAAGGAGTCGAAAATAACTCTGAACATCATGAAAATTGGCATGCACTCTTATCTTCGAAATGCAGATCTAAATCTATGATCAAATTTCAATTCCGAGAAATTTGTCAAGAGTGAAACTCCGTCATGATTGTTTATCCATGAGAACCTACATGACTAAAACTGATTATTTGGCCCACTTTTATTACAAAATCAATTTTTCCAATTAAACTATTAAAAAATAGCCTAAGTTTTGGAAAAATTAAATTTTAATAAAAAACACTGAAAAAACTAAAAATTTGAAAAATTGAAAAAACCTAGGGGGACTTAGACATATTCATATGAATCGACCATGATGTATAGCATGTTTATACATTGACACATAGACTCTAATAACCTCAATAGGCCTAAATTCCAAGCCAACCATCGCAACTTTGAAGGTATGGAGTGAAAAACTCAGAAATTATCAGTCATTTATTCAACAACCAATAATAACCAAGGGAAAAAACACCCTGGGCTGATCGGATTGACAAATAAAGTCTAAAAGACTGAGTATTTTACAGACACTATCATGCTAGAACATTTATTACAATTCCCCCATGGGGTATGAACATGTGATATAGTACAACAAAGCTTCCCAGAAGCAAGGCTGGAGTTCTTCTAAAGTCCGAACAAGTTATCCTTATCTGGTTCACTACGCTCACTTGATAAAAAACCACTAAGTACAACTTAGGTGGTAACATTCTGGCTCCATCCATGGACACATTCTCTGACTGATATTCTCTTCAGATGAGAGGATGTGAGAACTCCGGAATCTCTGGGTCCTGCATAGCAATTAGATTTTGTCAGTAACATGTATATATAAAAAATTAACTATAAAATAAAATTGATGTACATAATTAGTCTATGATGTGCAAAAGGGAATATTTTACAAAACTAATATACAAAGGAAAATTTTCAAACATGGTACAAAATAACTATAATACTGTTATCTATAATACAACAACATGATATATAAGATTTAGAAATATAGGCAGGGCAAGGTTTAGAAATTGGCCCTGAAACCACCGATGCCAATAAAGGCATCAAATTGTCTCGGCGAAAAACAAATTGAGGAGGAAACCATTCACTGGCAGGCTCAACCTTTCTCCTTCTAGGTCATTTAGATAGAAGGAGTTCGTTCCTGCTATTTCATCGATGATGTACAGTCCCAACCATAATTTGTCGAGCTTTCCATGTTTCCTAGGTTTCTCCCGTCGTTTGTCCCAATGCAAAACTGTGTCACCTACTTGGAAGGATCCTGGCCGGGTAGACTTATCAAAGGTTCTCTTGACCTTGTATGAATTTCTGATACTCTGGTCAAGAGAATTTCTTCTACTCTCATCTAGCTCGATCAACTGTTTTATTCTGTTCCGAATGGCCTCTTGATCTGAGCTGGAGGTCTGGAGAAGCTAATAAACTGGAAGCTTTAAATGTACTGGTAAGGTGACATCTAGGCCATATACTAGTTCGAAAGGGATTCTCTTGGTTGAACTTTTCTTGGTGATTCTCTCGACCCATAACGCTAATTTGATGTTGCTATCCCAAGCCTTCTTATTGTCACCCACAATTTTTTTTTATTATGGTCATAGTTCGTGTTACTTGATTCAGCTAGACCATTTCCTTGGGGATAGTAATTGGATGAGTGGGATAGGACAATGCCATACTTGAAATAGAAAGATGACATCTTGGAGGAAACAAAGCATGGTCCATTACCCATGATGATTCTAGCTGGCACACTGAATCTTGTGATAATCTTATCTTCTAAGAAATCCATGACTATAGCATCGGTTGCCTTCTTGGTGGGTATCGCCTCTACCCACTTGGTAAAATATTCAGTGGCGGTAAGAATCCAAGAATAACCATTGCTCGAGTTATCTTTGAACTTACCGATGAAATCAAGCCCCCATTGTTGGAAAGGGTCATGGATTACTATTGGATTTAAAGGCAAGGCCTTCATTTGTTTCTTTCTGGTGAAAAAATGACACTAGGGGCAAACTCTGACATCCTTGTGCACATCTGAAAATAGGTTCGGCCAATAGTATCCTGCTCTAAGGATTTTATGGGCGGTTTTTCTTGCTGCAAAATGTCCACCACAAAATCCTGAATGGAACTCAACCATGAGTTTTTGGGACTTAGGTTCATCGACACATCTAAGTATTAAACCATCGGGATTTCTCCAACTCAAACCATTTTTGTTAAACAATACTTAGTTTCTTTTAACCTTAATGCTCTTCTTTTATGGCCAAGTAAGTGATCGGGGCATGTAAGGTTGCAGAGGAAAAAAATGATGTCGGTGTACCAAGGGTACTGCTCTAATCTCTAAAGCTCGTCTGATACATTTTGTTCTAAATCACTATTCTAGAAGATTATTCCTAAGGCCTTTTCATTTCCTTGGGTCAACATCTTTGCAAGACCTTGTCCCTTAATTAACTTAGTAGGATTTATCTCCAAATCATACCCTTGAATTTTTGAAACCCACTTACCCATGATTCCTAGACAATCCTGTTGAGACATGATATCCTTGACAGCTGCATGGGGTACATACCCAATGATTTTGGAGTAACCTACATAAGTTTTGAAATGTTTAAGGGACTTGACAAGAGCATAGGCCTGTTTCTCCATGGTGGTATACTTCAACTCTGAATTTTGCAAGGCTCTACTCATAAAGGCTATAGGTTGCTCTTGTCCCTCCTTATTCTTTTGAAGCAAAACACCGGCAATGGTGTCTTCTGAGGCAAAGGAAAATATCTGGAATTCCTTGGAATAATCTGGACTAATCAAGACTGGGGACATGGATATGGCATTTTTTATCAACTTGAATGCAACTTTCCCTTCATCCGTCCACTCAAACTTAGCATCTTTCTTTAATAACTTTTGTAGAGGTTTCATTAATTCTGCTAAATTTGGGATGAATCTTCTTATGAAATTGATTTGACCATTAAAATACTGGAGAGATTTTAGATTCTGAGGAAAGGGGACTTTCTTAATGGTGTCAATTCTCTCAGGATCAACCTTGACACCATCCTTAGAAATGATGTGCCCCAACAACTTGCCTTCATCAACTCCAAAGATTGACTTGGCAGGGTTCAAGGAAATACCATATTTTCGACATCTTATAAAAACCTGCCTAAGATGAATTATGTGGTTAGATCTTTCCTTTGAAAAAACAATTAAGTCATCTTGATATATTTCGATTATTTTTCCTATAAGTTCTTTGAAGGAAAAATCCATGGCTCTTTGGAAGGTGGCACCCGCATTCAATAAGCCAAAAGGCATTCTTAGAAATTTATAGGTATCCCAAGGTGTGGTGAATGTATTCTTATGTTGATCCTCGTTATTTACCAACACCTAGTTATAACCGGAAAATCCATCCAACATGGACATCATTCCTAATCCTGTTACTCTTTGAGCAATGTTTCCATGTCAGGTAATGGGTAATTATCTTTGAGGCATGATGTATTCAAATTTCTAAAATCTATACCTATTCTAATTAACCCATTCTTCTTTCTGACCACAACTAAGTTGGAGCACCAAGATGGATGTATTGTAGGTGCTATGATCCCTGCTGCTAACATCTTCTGAAGTTCCTTCTGCACAATGGGGGCCAACTTAGGATTTATTAGCCTATTTTTTTGTCAGAAAGGTCTGACCTCCTTAGCTTCTTCTGTGAGGGGAATAGTGTGTTGAAACACATCCTCCTTATAGGCTTTAAGCCCATCATAACTAAAGGCCAACACATCTCTATACTCTTTCATTAAGTTGATCAAATTGTTCCTTTCCTTTTCCGAAGTACCCTTTCCAATTTTTATTAACTTGGGGTCCTTGTTAGTTCCTATGTTTATTTCCATATAATTCCCAATCTTTATTTCTTCCTTTTATTTTTTATGATGATCCTGTCGATCAAATGGATTCTCAAAATCTATAAGGCTACTCGAGATGTGATTTCTTACATTATCCTTGCACTCCTGATACTCTTTACCCTCCTGCTGATAACTAATCTTGCAACCTTCAAACTCTTGTAGATTGTGTATGAATCTCAAGAGTTGCTCATCATCTTTAAACACCTGCCAATGATCTATATTATCTGGAATTGAAGGTATGAAATTAATTTCCATCTTTCCATTCCCACTAATCATTTCATCTGATGGCTGGAGGGTGGATGCTGCTATTGCCAATTTATCAGCTAACCCATTCATTTCCCTATGGATCTTTTGAATGTTAAGTGCATAAAACCACTCCATAGTGTCCCATGTGGCATCTCTATACTTTCTTAGTCTATCATTTTTGCATTAATACTGATTCTTAATCTAGAGGACAACTAAATCTGAATCACCTTTTATGTTCAACATCTTTATCCCCATATCTTTAGCAGTTTCTAACCCTAGGAACAATGCTTCATACTCGGCCACATTGTTTGATGCTTCAAACTCTAACCTGAAAGCAAAGTTGTAGACTTTATTTGAAGGAGAAATGATCACGATGCCCGCACCTTTTCCAGCTTTGGAATAAGCCCCATCAAAGTACATTTGCCAAACTTCATCGATCTTTTCATTTTTAATGTTTTCCTTAATAGGGGCCATGAAATTTGACAAAATAGCATAGTTTCCAAAGTTATCAGTGAAATGAACAAATTCATTTTCGGGCTTCTTAGGGTTTTCTACATGTCATTTCCTTAGCTTTTCTCTGTGGAGAATCACCCTAGTGTTCTCTGATGCAGGTATAGTAGCATATGTCCAATCCATTTGAATGTGCCCACTAAGAGTTACGGCCCGTTTTCTGGATAGCAACATCCCCCAATTATCTGGAACATATATCACCACCACATCCATTGACATGTCGATATCAAGATACTTGGCCAACTTAACTTATAAATTTAATATTATCCCTACCACTTCAACTTCTCTTGCATCCATAGCACAAACATTGTGGTAGGGTTGGGTGACCCTTAGATTTAGTTGTTCCATTACTTTTCTTGTCATGACATTTGATGAAGCACCTGAATCTAACATGCAGTTATGAAGGAGGAGGTTGTCAACTAAGAGGGAGACATTAAAAGGCGGGTGGTCTTCTCTTCTTGGATCAACACTGTTGAGGACTATAGGCATATCTATAGGTTCAATATGTTCAGCTTCAAATATAGCATTATTTTTAGGAAGAGGATCCTCTTTAACAATATTATGAGTTTTGCTTTACCTATCCTCTATGGATTTCAACAACTTTTCTTTTTGACCAGGAATTTTAAGGACATCAGTTGCATAAACATGAATCTTAGCACTACTTATCCATTCTCCCATATCAACATTTGATTCAGGGATAATAGGGGGATCTGGGAGAGGAGGAGCGGTTACCTTTGGCTTGTACTGTTTAGACGATGATGGATTCTCCTTTATTTGATACACTTCTCCCTTGAATTTAGCCTCCTTCATTTCCTTGATTGCTTCTAGAGAAGGCATTACACCATAAAAGTTGGAAAGGAGATCCTTCTCGTAACTGTAATCTGTGGCCTACTGCCAATGCTGGTTTGATAAAGGATAGGTTCGGCCTACCATGTACACATGATCAGACTCGCCTGATGTTGTTTCTTGATAACTAACCTCGGCCATTTCATGTTCTATAGCCTATTTTGCGATATAAAAAGTGCTTTCTTGGTGGAATTGATCACAAGGTCTGCACCATGGAATGACTTCTTCTACCAGGTTAGTTGAGTCTAACTGGTTTGGAATTCTACGTTCTTGCTGAGGAGATTTCTTCTGATACATCTGATTCTGTTTAGGCTGAAAGTTCCTAGGTCCATTATTTCTCTCCATTGTGACAGCATCATCCTCTAAGGATAAAGCAAAGAGCTTCATTTTGACATCTTCATGGTTATGGGCAGCACCATTACAATAACTAACCAGGTGCTTATCAAACTTTCAGATGTGAGACTTGGCAGTGATGGCATTATTTCCCTGGAATATGGGGATCTTCTTGATAGCATCATTCAGAATGTCATGAGGACTACCTGCTATCTGAGAAAGTTCAAGGGGTTTGAAAAATTATGTCATTTCTTGAGATTGGAAGGTATGACTCTTTACAAATATGTGATGGATATCTGAGAGGGATTGGTCTCCTAAATTTTCAAGGTTTCTACGAGAAGTCTGCCTATTCAATCTTTCCCTAATGAACCTTTTGGGATCAAGGAGAGGATTGAATAATTATCGACGGTTTCTTCGGGTAGAAATTCTTGAAGGGATGTTAGACAGTGGAGTTGCTAGATGGATCGAGTTTTAATTTTTATGTTTTTTAAAGACTAGATCAATCAAAAGTTTTTATCTTTTTAGTTGTTGAGAAAAAAGTTAAGCTAAGTCGTACTCGGGAATAAAAAGATTTATCCCAGGCAACGGCGCCAAAAAGTGTTGCCACCTTTCACACACCTGGGTCACGTGGCAGAAATATTCAAGCCACTTGGTGTGTCCTTGGGGGCAAGTCTCGAGTCAAGGCTGTCACCTTGTTCTTGACTCCTTCGTTTAGGCTCAACTCCTAACGAAGCCAAGGGGGGTAGACCTTATTAAGTTACTAAGGAAAAATTATTTAGTATGGTGATGTTAAATTGAATGAGTTACTTAGGAGTTTGAAATTTAACCATAAACAACCATAGATGACAAGATACAAAATAAGCGCACGAAAGCACAATGCTGAGACACAATATATATATATATATAGCAATAAAATAGCCAGTGCCTTAAAATGGAGTCAATAGATAATCAATGTACTAGAATGTGCTTAGAGTGAATGTTTTGCAATTGCCTCTTGGTACATTTTAAGTTAATGTGAAATATGAGTTGATTAAAATTAGGTGAAGGGGTGGACTCTAGATATATCCGAGAGTACTTGGGGTATGTCCAAAACTAAACCTTCACGGCTACCCACAAGGAATATGTTTCCTGAATGGAGTCTCTTGGGCTATTGTTCATAACACACTCATTAGGGTGTGACAGAGATCGGCGCCTCGAGGTCACTTTTCAAGAGTTCCCGCTTCCTTTGGGTATTTTTCCACCGTAAATATGGTTTGATCTAGGTGTTGGATTTTCACCTGTTAAAAAGAAAACCCTCCAGGAACCTCTTTCGATCCAAGTGGATCTCAATCAGGGAATCAAGGAGGGGTTAATTTTATAATAGATAATGAAACAATTGAGGAAAAGGAAAACACAGATACACAATTCCGGTTTTCTAATTAGTCCTACCGCGCATATCTTTCCCCTTTCGGGTCAATCGGGAAGTCGTGGGGTAAGTATTAAGATTACTTTGAAATCTCAAATATGGAATATGGAAATGATAATAAATCAAAGTATACTACCCTGCATATTAGAAATACGCTAGATTGAAAAGAGATGAACAAAAAGTTAAAAAAATGACACCGACGCAAATCCCCCCAGGGGGGATGGTGAATAGGCTCGAAAGAGCCTATTCGAAAGGACCTCTTCTTTTTATTAGGAGTGATTTAAAATATCAGCAAATTAAAATTGATGCACTTTGGTCCTTGTTATCTGGGATCCAAAGGCTTACAAAAAGCTTGTAACAAGCATGAATTAAAACACAGTGGTGGGGGAAGCTTCCGAGAAGCTCTGGTTCGTCCAAGAGTCGAAAATTTGGCAGAGTCTCCTTCTATTTTATGCTAGACCTGATAAAAAACAGCGATCAATTAAAATCAAATGTGTCCAAACACACTTTAAAAGTGTTTTGGGTCACCACTCTAATTACATAAAAAAAAAACTAAGTAAAAATTGTTAAACCGGGGTAATCTATTTTTTGCAAAAAGGAACCAAGGAAAGAAAGCTTTCCTTGGGATCTTGGCTTGCTGTTTGGGAAACCAATGAGATGTACACTTTTATTTCAGAATTTAAATCTTTAAAGAACAAAAAAGGAAGCCACCTTATGAGTAAGCTTTAGATCTATGCTTTAGCTACTTGCAAAAAAAAGGAATTTCCTACACCTAGATCTATCTTTATGAACTAATATTCTTTATGAAATTATAGATCTAAATAGAAAAAATATTATAAAATAGATCTAACAATATATATTCAATTCTTAGAACTAGATCTGATCATAAGAGGAAGAGACAGGTAACCGGAAGTTCGACTTTAAAAGAAAGGAGGAAGAGAAGGGGAAAGGCCAGTTGTTGGATGGATCTGCAATGGAAACTTGTTAGTGGAATACAAAGGGGCAATGTCTTCAAAAATATTTTGGATGTACAATGGAGTCAAACTAGATCCACAGCTTGTCCAATCCTTGCTACCCGAAAGCTAAACATATAATCCTGCATGAAACCTCATGAGATCTGGATATATATATGAAAAAGAGACAAGAATTACATGCAAATAAACTTATTAAACATGTATAATCTAGATCTTCTAACATATATGCTATGAGATATAAGAAAAACAAGTAACCTTACTTGCCCAACTATACTCCTATTGATTCAGCTGAATCGTTCAAGCCAGATAGGGTTCAAATGCAGAAATTGAGAGAAAAGCCGGCAACATCAATAGCCGTAAGACAATGCTTAATCCACACACATGAGAGAATTACACCATTTGGCTTCCAAATCTTCTTTAATCCAACAATCAAAAGATTACAACAATATTACAATAGCAAGCCCTTCAATCCAACTCTAACTAGCTTGGAAGAGGGAGCTTGTGCCTTGATTTATACAAAAAAACAGGAGATCCAGCCCAGGGGGGGGGAATCCCAAGGAGACAGATCAAATTAGCTGATGGAGAGTCAATCAAAGCAGATCTGAAGCTGAACTGAGCCTACTTGTCAACCGGGGGGTTGATTGAGCTGACACATCAACCCATAAACCCACACATCAATCCACAGAGAATCCAAGAGAGTCCACACGTGTGGAGGAGAGAGAGAGGGCATAATTCCCCATAAAATCTGTTGAAGATCAACTCTGGATCTGATTTGATCACCTCCTTCAGTCAAGGATTTGTCAGATCCAGTCAATCTGGTTTAGATCTGACTGATTTCAATCAAATTGGCTGAGAATCCACTGATCTAGGATTCTGAATTTGCTCCATTATTCACCAATTTATTAATTAAAATAATCAATAATTGATTTTTAGGGATTTCTGACCTGAGTGATCGAAAATCACTCGAAACTAGGAAATAGTGGGTCCATGGGTTTACATGGTGCTCTTAGCTTGAAAATGAGCACCTACATGACTAAAACTGATTATTTGGCCCACTTTTATTACAAAATCAATTTTTCCAATTAAACTATTAAAAAATAGCCTAAGTTTTGGAAAAATTAAATTTTAATAAAAAACACTAAAAAAACTAAAATTTTGAAAAATTGAAAAAACCTAGGGGGACTTAGACATGTTCATATGACTCGACCATGATGTCTATCATGTTTATACATTGACACATAGACTCTAATAACCTCAATAGGCCTAAATGCCAACTCGACCATTGCAACTTTGGAGGTATGGAGTGAAAAACTCAGAAATTATCAGTCATTTATTCAACAACCAATAATAACCAAAAGAAAAAACACCTTGGGCTGATCGAATTGACAAATAAAGTCTAAGAGACCGAGTATTTTACAGACACTATCATGCTAGAACATTTATTACAATTCCCCCATGGGGTATGAACATGTGATATAGTACAACAAAGCTTCCCAGAAGAAAGGCTGAAGGTCTTCTAGTCCGAACAAGTTATCCTTGTCTGGTTCACCAGGCTCACTTGATAAAAAACCACTAATTACAACTTAGGTGGTAACATTCTAGCTCCATCTAGGGACACATTCTCTGACTGATCTTCTGTTCAGATGAGAGGATGTGAGAACTCAAGAATCTATGGGTCCTGCATAGCAATTAGAGTTTGTTAGTAACATGTATATATAAAAAATTAACTATAACAGAAAATTGATGTACATAATTAGTCTATGATGTGCAAAAGGGAATATTTTACAAAACTAATATACAAAGGAAAATTTTCAAACATGGTACAAAATAACTATAATACAACAATATCTATAATACAACAACATGATATATAAAATTTAGAAATACAGGCAGGGCAAGGTTTAGAAATTGGCCCTGAAACCACCAATGCCAATAAAGGCATCAAACTATATGGCCGAAAAACAACTTGAGGAGGAAACCATTCACTGGCAGGCTCAACCTTTCTCCTTCTAGGTCATTTAGATAGAAGGAGTTCGTTCCTACTATTTCATCGTTGATGTACGGTTCCAACCGTAAGTTGTCGAGCTTTCCATGTTTCCTAGGTTTCTCCCGTCGTTTGTCCCAACGCAAAACTATGTCACCTACTTGGAAGGATCCTGGCCGGGTAGACTTATCAAAGGTTCTCTTGACCTTGTCTGAATTTTTGATACTCTGTTCAAGAGAATTTCTTCTACTCTCATCTAGCTCGATCAATTGTTTTATTCTGTTCTGAATGGCCTCTTGATCTGAGCTGGAGGTCTGGAGAAGCTGATAAACTGGAATCTTTAAATGGACTGGTAAGGTGACATCTAGGCCATAAACTAGTTCGAAAGGGCTCCTCCCGGTTGAACTTTTCTTGGTGATTATGTCGGCCCATAACGCTAATTTGATGTTGCTATCCCAAGCCTTCTTATTGTCACCCACAATTTTTTTGATTATGGTCATAGTTCTTGTTACTTGATTCAGCTAAACCATTTCCTTGGAGATAGTAATTGGATGAGTGGGATAGGACAATGCCGTACTTGAAACAGAAAGATGACATGTCAGAGGAAACAAAGCATGGGCCATTACCCGTGATGATTCTAGCTGGCACACCGAATCTTGTGATAATCTTATCTTCTAAGAAATCCATGACTATAGCATCGGTTTCCTTCTTGGTGGGTATCACCTCTACCCACTTGGTAAAATATTCAGTGGCGGTAAGAATCCAAGAATAACCATTGCTCGAGTTATCTTTGAACTTACCAATGAAATCAAGTCCCCATTGTTGGAAAGGGGCTTGGACTACTATTGGATTTAAAGGCAAGGCCTTCATTTGTTGCTTTCTGGTGAATAACTAACATTAGGGGCAAACTCTGACATCCTTGTGCACATCTAAAAATAGGTTTGGCCAATAGTAGCCTGCTCTAAGGATTTTATGGGCGGTTGTTCTTGCTGAAAAATGTCCACCACAAAATCCTGAATGGAACTCAACCATGAGTTTTTTGGACTCAGGTTCATCGACACATCTAAGTATTAAACCATCAAGATTTCTCCAACTCAAACCATCTTTTGTCAAACAATACTTAGTTTCTTTTAAACTTAATTCTCTTCTTTTATGGCCAAGTAAGTGATTGGGGCATGTAAGGTTGCGGAGGAAAAAAATGATGTCGGTGTACCAAGGGTGCTGCTCTAATCTCTAAATCTCGTCTGATACATTTTGTTCTGAATCACTGTTCTGGCAGATTATTCCTAAGGCCTTTTCATTTCCTTGGGTCAACATCTTTGCAAGACCTTGTCCCTTAATTAACTTAGTAGGTTTTATGTCCAAATCATAATCTTGAATTTTTGAAACCCACTTACCCCTAATTCCTAGACAATCCTGTTGAGACATGATATCCTTGACAGCTGCATGGGGTACATACCCAATGATTTTGGAGTAACCTACATAAGTTTTGAAATGTTTAAGGGACTTGACAAGAGCATAGGCCTGTTTCTCCATGGTGGTATACTTCAACTCTGAATTTTGCAAGGCTCTACTCATAAAGGTTATAGGTTGCTCTTGTCCCTCCTTATTCTTTTGAAGCAAAACACCGGCAATGGTGTCTTCTGAGGCAAAGGAAAATATCTGGAATTCCTTGGAATAATCTGGACTAATCAAGACCAGGGACATGGATATAGCATTTTTTATAAACTTGAATGCAACTTTCCCTTCATCTGTCCACTCAAAATTAACATCTTTCTTTAATAACTTTTGTAGAGGTTTCATTAATTCTGCTAAATTTGGGATGAATCTTCTTATGAAATTGATTTGACCATTAAAATATTGGAGAGCTTTTAGATTTTGAGGTAAGGGGACTTTCTTAATGGCTTCAATTCTCTCAGGATCAACCTTGACACCATCCTTAGAAATGATGTGCCCCAACAACTTGCCTTCATCAACTCCAAAGATTGACTTGGCAGGGTTCAAGGAAATACCATATTTCCGACATCTTATAAAAACTTTCCTAAGATGACTTATGTGGTTAGATCTTTCCTTTGAAAAAACAGTTAAGTCATCTTGATATATTTCTATTATTTTTCCTATAAGTTCTTTGAAGGAAAAATCCATGGCTCTTTGGAAGGTGGCACCCGCATTCAATAAGACAAAAGGCATTCTTATAAATTTATAGGTATCCCAAGGTGTGGTGAATGTAGTCTTATGTTGATCCTCCTTATTTACCAACACCTGGTTATAACCGGAAAATCCATCTAACATGGATATCATTCCTAATCATGTTACTCTTTGAAGCAATGTTTCCATGTCGGGTAATGGGTAATTATCTTTGAGGCATGATGTATTCAGATTTCTAAAATCTATACATATTCTAATTGACCCATTCTTCTTTCTGACCACAACTAAGTTGGAGCACCAAGATGAATGTATTGTAGGTGCTATGATCCCTGCTGTTAACATCTTCTGAAGTTCCTTCTACACAATGGGGGCCAACTTAGGATTTATTCGCCTAAGTTTTTGTTAGAAAGGTTCGACCTCCTTAGCTTCTTCAGTGAGGGTCTTTGGAAGGTGGCACCCACATTCAATAAGCCAAAAGGCATTCTTAGAAATTTATAGGTATCCCAAGCTGTGGTGAATGTAGTCTTGTGTTGATCCTCCTTATTTACCAACACCTAGTTATAACCGGAAAAGCCATCCAACATGGATATCATTCCTAATCCTGTTACTCTTTGAAGCAATGTTTCCATGTCGGGTAATGGGTAATTATCTTTGAGGCATGATGTATTCAGATTTCTAAAACCTATACATGTTCTAATTGACCCATTCTTCTTTCTAACCACAACTAAGTTGGAGCACCAAGATGAATGTATTGTAGGTGTTATGATCCCTGCTGCTAACATCTTCTGAAGTTCCTTCTGCACAATGGGGGCCAACTTAGGATTTATTTGCCTAAGTTTTTGTTAGAAAGGTTTGACCTCCTTAGCTTCTTCACATTCTTCAACTGGTTTCTCAAAGTCATCTTCCAATTTATGTTCTTCCCTTCAAATAGCTTTGTTAATGAATCAAACATCTCTTTAGGTGTCTTTAGGGAAGACACTTGTGGTATAAGGTGATCCTTGATTGAATCAACAATGATATTCTTGGCCTTGACCAAGTTCTTCTTGTGTAAGGATTTAACCTCGTCTCCCTGTGGAACTAGAACCTCTCCACTTATGTAGGTGTCCAATTCATTTTCTTCAAGAACCAATGAAATCCTATACTTCCATCCTTGGAATTTTTCAACTTCACCAAGCTTGTCATGAAGCTAGTGTGATAGGCCATTTTGAAATGAGAACCTCAAATGTAAATATCAAAATATTAGATCTTGCCGATTTGAGTTGTCCGTCCTAGTTCCGAATCTCGCTGACCTAGGGTTTGTCAAAGAAACCCTAATTTTCAAAACTTGGAATTTCAAACTCCTAATTAGATAGAAAGATGGGAATATTCAAGGTGAGCTGTCCAATGTACTCCTTTTCTGAAAACAGTGGAGAGAAGCTCTCGAAACAGGAAGCCCTGCTTTACCAATTTCTTCTGCATAAATGCATGATACTGTTTCTATGGTATCTCTGGAGTTACTACTCCTCTATGTTTGAAATTCATACTAAGGTAACCTATTCTATCCTATTTCCAACACCACAGGTTTTACCAGAATTGGTTTCACAAATTAGGACTTATGAGCGTTTTCCAAGGTGACTTGTTTTAGGATTGTTCAGCATAGAAAAGTTGTACGGACTGCCATGTGTCACTGTTTCACCTTCAAGGTCTGAAAATTTTACCACAGAAATTAAAGTCCGTTCCCTATCTATAACATCTTATGAAATTTCATTTGGATATTTGTAGCCCAAGATATTGCAATTCTCCCTAGGTGTCATGTTTAGGGATGAGTCTTGGAAGAGGCGGGAACCCTAGTTTGGAGGAAACATATCTCCCAGAATATAGCGAATATGAGGATGAAATATTTAGGCATGGTGCATCAGGATTTTATCTTCGGCCTATGAAAGTTTCGGCCTCTGAGACTTCTTCAATCCTGAGATATAGCGAATGTACCAAAACTACGTATTTTAGTATTTTAGGGTTTTTCAGGCCCAAGGTCAAACTAGGGTTTGACTTTCCTGGAGTTTCACCCAACCAAATATCTAGACCTAGGTCTCTAAACCTTGATTTTAATGAGGAGAGAAATCCTATGCTGAGCTCACTAAAAAATTCCTCTTCTTTAAAAATCCCTAATTTCCCACAGCAAAAACTGAAAATGCCCGGAATCAAATTCTGCTTCGACAGAAAGATGTGCCCCTTAATGGAAAGTTAGCCTAGCCTTATTTTTTTGATGGATTGTGGAGAGAGACCCAAAAATTAAGAAGCCCTAGCTTCCGCAGCGGCACTGTGTCTTCTTCTTAGGTTAGCTCTGATACCATATTAGATTTTTATCATTTAAGCAATATGATCTTAGGATCTTATTTGAGAGAATAACATGCACAACAATAATCACAAGAGACAAGACACACAAAGAGTTTTCCTCGGGGAAACCATAAAGGAGAAAACTCCGCAACTTCCTCAGAGATAGAATGAGCACCAATGGCAGCAGTAAAACCCAAAGACAGAAAGATGATCTCCAACAGCTTGTTCTCTCTCTCACTTGAGGGAGCTTCTCCTCTCTCACTCATGCGCCCCACTTGAGTGAGTGTGTGTTTGTGTAGAAATGAGGAGAGCCTCACTTCTATTTATATTCTTCCATTCACTTTATTTCCACTCTAACAAGTCGGCCTCACTTAACAATTACTTTCCAGAGCCGACTTCTCTAGGAGAGTCTAATAACCCTAGTACCCCACAATTGTGGGGACTTTACCCCCCTGATAAACAAGGAGGGTTAACCTCAACTCAATTGTGGGGACTATTTCCTCGACTTACAATAGAGGGTTAACCTCAT
Organism: Pseudotsuga menziesii; assembly: GCA_001517045.1. Lineage (NCBI taxonomy): Eukaryota > Viridiplantae > Streptophyta > Pinopsida > Pinales > Pinaceae > Pseudotsuga > Pseudotsuga menziesii. The sequence goes on along the minus strand of LPNX010911559.1, from coordinate 1,237,886 downwards.
TGAATTTAGATGACTTTATTATATTAATGACTCTGCTAATAAGAACATCGAGGTACAATGAAATACAAATGATTCTCCCGATAGGAACATTGGGGTACAATATAAGATATACAAGTGAATACATTTCGAAGTTACAAATACATCAAAAATATTATTCAAGTTCTAGCCCTGAGGTGTTCTTGGTAGCATCATAATAAAGCGTGAGAGATGGGGTACTCATTTCCTCTACCATTTGGTCAATGGAGGACACTTCTTAGATAACTCTGGACTACTGGATGATTTTCCGGTGTGACATGGAATTACCCTATGAGACATTGAACCTAGTATCATGTTCCATGAGGGATAAATTATAGTACTTACAGAGGGAAACAAACAAGCACCAAGATTTAAGTCTTTGTTAACACTCTCGGTCATGATTATCATAAGCAAAACCCTGACTGGAATTTTATTTTGTCAACAGTGTTGATATGTTCAGAGTTGTTACAAATCTGAAATGATATTCATGGTTTAATTTAAAATTCAATGCTTATGGTAAAATACATTAGTGGATTTAAACAATTATTGATTTACAAATTTCTTCATGATGCACGCTTAGCTTAACATGGCCATGGTAAATTTATTGAAAAATATGTGGGTTAGCTTAACATAAATAAATCTTTGATAGAGTGTGGTTATGTCTTGTTTATTTGTTTTATTCCCTTGGCATATGGTTTTTCAATGTTATCCAAATGCTTACCTAGCAGTGGTGATGAGGCTTAAGTGTTTAAACTAAAGGGCGATGTAATTTCTATATTTTGAGAGGAAATATACACAGGCCTTTCTCTTACCTTGTTGATACCCCCCTAATACCATTTGGTGTAAACAAAAAATTAAAGAGCCTTGTAGGTTTTGTAGTGTATCTTGTAGGTCAAAAGGTATCAAGCATGCCTAAGGGATTTTTCTAAAAGGGCTTCAACAATTGCTCATGACTTTAAAACTTCCAACCCTAAAATAGTTGTGGAGTTTCTCTTATCATCGTCCCATCATCAACAATAAGGAATGGAAAACCATATTATATTCATCTGACAGGCCTACCAAATACTAAAGGAAAATGACAACATGTACTCAACTATAATAGGGATCCGTTCAAGGATGGAACCACTACGATTTTCCCATGCTTCGTCCTTCGTTGTATTGGTTAGCTTGCTCTGCACCAAGTGGTATGATCTTGACGCACAATGAACAAATGAATTTTTTTAGTGGAGGGGTTTTATTTTTATAAGATGAGCTCCATCAATCACCTTTTTAGCACATTAGCAGGATTTTAAATTTCCCAACCAAAACCTATCGATGAGAAACTTAAATTTCTTGCATAGACTGTTGGAAATATTTTTGACTTTGTTATGAAGCAAATTTCATTTTTTTTGCTTGTATCATTGATTTCTTATCAATTCTTGGCCCTACTGATTTTTTGCGCAGCCCATTTTGGTAAGATGTGACTTTCTCAACACAATGGCCCAACAATTTATTGAGTTTTCTACCGAACATATTTGTCATAACTGTCAATCAAATTTTCTTATTTCATACTGTAGATGGTCTAACATGACGAGCGGAATAATTCCCATAATATTTCCGCAATGGTCATCTATTTTCTCATATATCATTGCACAGGCTTGTTGAAGCAGTTGGTGAAAACCCATGTTTTTTTCTCGCAAAGGTTAGCCAAGGTGGTCGAAGGAAAAACTCAAATTTCCATCAAAATGGTTGGCCAATTTCAAAGGATTTTGTCGCACAACTTTTGCCAAAGTGATCAACAACCTCTCAAAAATTTCATTGCACATTTTGGTGAGAAACTGAGTTACTTGCCACAATGTGTCGATGTAAAACTCACTTTTTCGTTGAAACATCTTTCATACTTAGCCAAATTTATTATAAGAAGGGGGGAAATAATGTCTAACTTCTCTAAAATGGGAGATATTATTCTCACCACTAATACATGGATCAAGCCTTGACTGATAGCGTTGAACTTGTAAGGAAAACAAAATTTGATCTAAGGCAAAGTGAAAAAGAAAAAAATGTCAAGGGATGGGACCCCATCACCCCCAAGAGATAATGGGGAGGATAGTTGCAGGTGCAACTATTGGGAATCTAATTTTTTAAGGGTTAGAGAATATGAAGAGTTGTGAAAGAGTCCAAGAGACACCTTGGGAATTTGGGACCCATGGGTCCTTTCCCATTGTATTTATATTTACATTCGCTAATGAGAAAATATTATGCATTCATGCTAATCCATTATGTCTTTGTTATTGTGTATTTGGTTGTGTGTTAAGCTAATTTTCCTATTTTCCCAAGTGGGAAACCTAATAGTGGTATCAGAGCATGCCTTGTTCTTAGGCCTATGAGAACTCCATTTGTGTGAGAGCTGGAAGTGTTAAGAATTGTGCACTGTATTTCTGCACCTCATTCTACACCAGTTTCGATACTAGCTTGGTAATTCTACAACTATGTGTCTTCCTACACCTCTAGGTGACTATTCAACCATACCTCTACATAATATTTGTCCACTGCTAGTTTGAATGAGAACCCTAATTTTGTGACTATATTGTTTTATGCTATGTGTGAATATTCCAACCCTCTTTATAACTCAGAACGAGCATAGGCTCTTACACTCTCTAACATTCCTTTCATAACAAGTTAGATTTACTTTTGACAATATCAAAGGACGGGTTATGCATTTCCTTGTCGAATATTGTTGTTGCGTTATTCTTCTTGTATCTCTTTTATTGCTCCATGTAAACCCTAATTTCGTGTCAATTTTTGCATTGGAGTGTTGTGGGTGTATGAGTTATTAATGCAATGGAGTAAATGAAACATGGAGACATTCTACATCTCTCTCTAATAGTGTGATCATCTCTAAACAATTGGAATTCAATCATTATACCTGCATTTTTCAACTTGGAGAAGCACATAGTTGTTGTGACTACTACTATGAATGTTGACTACCACCTCTTGGTGTGCATCGAAGTGCTACGATGTTGATTTGTTGTGTGGGCTCTCCTCTGCCCCACGATGAGTGGTCTCTTTTATCTCTAAAAAGGGCATGATGTCTCTTTGTTGGTGCCTTTGTGGAAGGATAAAACCCTTCCACCCCTGTGTTTATGTGTGGTGGGTTTAGATATTGAGAAATTATAGATTGTGTAGAAATTGGGGGTCTTAAGATAAGGATTAGTTTCAATCATCACGTAAATTCGTAGCCTTAATTTCCATAATTTATGTTATTATCTGTTGATTGTTGTATTACTCCAGTGCGAGTGTAAGACGCGTCCATTATTAAATGTCAAGAAATTAAACTATTTGAAAGTTTTTTTTGGCTTCATGCACATCATATGAATTTTGATGATGATTATGGACCATTAAAGTGACAAATGTAGTGTCCCTGGCCCTTAAACAAGGCCAGAGGTGCTAAAATTAAGACTAATTTAAGTTTAAGCTCAACAGATACAAATAAGTTATGGTTAGTCTAACTAACCACACACTTAAATGATTAAAACTTTTAACTCTAGAGATTGAATTATAACTAAAGTTGCGACACTTAATTAATTATTTAATTACCAATGGTCAAAATTGTAACAAATGTGATTAAGGAATATTATTCAACATCCTTAGTAAGAATAAGGTCCTAAACCCATTCATGCATTAAAATTTGTATTAACTTCAAAACCACATATATTAGAAAAAAAGGATTATTGTTGTTATAAGTTTTTTTGCAAACTAAGTTAATTTTTGGTTTTGTTACGTGTGCGCTTTTGGTGAGGCTGAAAAGCAATAAAATCAAAAACCAAGAAACTTATGTAGGTTGTCACCTACAACCACACCACAACCATAGCGAAACAAAAGGACATGTCAGTCTCCACTACTTATGGGACATGACCTAGCTCTCCATTCCCATTTCCTGGCTTCTTGTGCAAGAACCTGGACTACTAGAGTGATAGAATGGAAGCAAAAGAAGACAACTAGACTAACTCTAAGTCTCAATATACTCCCAATACTACCAACATTCCCAACATGGTTAGATAACACAAGTCACATGGTCCAAAGATCAAGATTAACTTCAACAAGGAGAGGGCATATAAATTTATAGTACAAGGAGGCCAAATCTAATCCAAGGGGATTAAATTAAATTAGAGAGAGGTAATATTTAAGATTAATTATGGAGACTTAACTTGAATTAGTGGAGTGGTGGCTTAGTTAGGAGGTTCCCTTTCCTAAATTAGCACCATGGGGAGGAGTTACCAAAAACCAAGGAGTGGATCCATAAAGAGCACAAGAGGCACACTAATGCATAGGGGGGGTTACAAAACATCAAGGAGGGAGAAATAGGTGAGAGAAGACATCCATTAGGGTCATAAATATCATGGATGCAAAAAAATAGGATCATCAATGCATAGTGTAAGAGTGGAAGCTAGAAAATAGCTTACAACCCCTAAAAACTAGGAAAATGGTTCATAAATGACAAAAAACACATAAATGTGAGGGAATCTCTTCCCAAGGAGGGTCCCCTAGGAAAGAGGGGCCCACTAATGTGTTCAAAATATGCACTATTAACTCCATAGTCCATAAATATCAATAATAGAGTTCGTTGTATAAGGTTTGGGTGACCAACATTATTAATGTCACCAAGGTGTAAATATGAACTAGGATAGACAAGATTAAGCCAACAACAAGTTATAAGGTGCTAGGGATGTCCCCATTCCCCCTCATTTTGTGGAATCCATGGTCCCCCATACTCTTTTAGTTGCCTTTGCTGAGCCAGTTGTTTATTTAATCAATAGTAACAACATTGAAAGATAGCAATTATTTCATTAATAACATTAATATTAATAATAATTCCAAAGTCCAAAGTCACATTATCAAACAATGATCATAAGTCCTTAATCACATTAACCATGCAAAGGAACATAAGTCCACATCCATATAAAATATCATAATTCCATAATGCAAAAGAACATAAGTCACATGAAAAATCACAAGTCTAGGGCTTAACAACTGGGGTATTACATCTCCCTCCCCCTTAAACATTGCACCATCCTCGATGCATATTACATACATGCCACAAATTTTAAAAATAGATGAGGGTATGATTCCCTCATGGCATCCTCCAGCTCCCAAGTCGCACCCTCAGGACTGTAGTGGGTCCATTGGACCTTTACCTGCCTAATTTATCGATTCTGGAGCAACTTGACCTTACTGCCTAAAATGAAAACATATTGTACCGAAAAATCCCATTCTTGTTCCATTTAGATCACATTGCAATCAATTACATTGTTAGCATTAGGTATATACTTTTTTAATAAAGACACATGAAACACATTATGTACTCTAATGCAAGCTGGTAGAGACATCTCATAAGAAACAAGTCTTATCTTAGCTAAGACCTCAAAAGGTCCATAGTATCTGGCAGCTAGCTTGGAGCAATTTCCCAAGTTTAAGGAGCTCTTCTTAGGTCTAACATTCAAAAACACATGATCTCCAACTTGAAACTGTCTAGTGGTCTTGTTCTGATCTGCATAGATTTTTTTTCCTTTCTCGAGATACCTTTGGATTCTGCCTTATATTAACCATATGATGCTCCATATTCTTTATAATTATGGTCCAACAATGACTCTGTCTATTGGGTTATCCCAATTGATGGGAATATTGCACTTCCTTCCATACATGGCCTCGAAAGGACTCATATTTAAAGATGAATGATACCCATTGTTATAAGCAAATTCCACCAATTGTAAATATTCTTCCCACTTAGATGGTTGATCCATCACTTACATCCTTGACATATCTTCAATCACTTGGTTAACTCTTTCCATTTGTCCATCTTCCTAAGGGTGGTATGTTGTACTCATGTTTAGAATTGTACAAAACCCCTTGAACAATCCTTTCCAAAATTGAGAAGTAAATTTTGAAACTCAGTATGATACTATAGATTTTAGAATACCATGCAATCTGGCTATTTATTTCATGTAAATATCTACAATCTGAGTTTCCTTGTGAGTTGTCTTTACTAGAATGAAGTGTGTTTCCTTAGTCAACTTATCTACCACAACCATGATAGCATCATTTTAAAATATCGTCTTAGGTAACTTGGTGATGAAATCCATCGTCACTACGTCCCATTTCCATTATGGTAGTGGTTAAGGCTGGAACAATCCTACTGGATGTCGATACTCAACTTTAAGTTTTTGACATTCCAAGCACCTAGTTATATATTCTGCAAATTCATTCTTCATCCCTATCTAGTATTATTGTTTTCTTATTGTTGCTATTGTTTTATGATCACCTGAATGTCTTACATTAGGAAAAACATGCATTTCCGTTAGCACCATATCCCTTGTACCTCTAGCATTAGGCACATAAACTCTATCTCTATGCATGAAGATCCCATTTTCTTCAAACTTACACTTATCAAACTTCTGTGGAATTTTATGTTGTTGCAATCCTTCTTTTACCTGTTGATAAAGTTCATCTGTAACACTAGATTCAATGATCTTATCCTTTAAATATGATGTGCTAGTGTTGATAGTTGCTACTTGCATCACATGTATCTTCCTACTAAGTGCATTAGGTACTTTATTTTCCTTAGCTTTGATATGATTGATGTCAAATTCATATTCACATAATAACTCCATCCACCTCCTTTGTCTTGCATTCAAATTAGGTTGCTCAAACAAGTATTTTTACCCGTTGTGATCAGTTCTCAACTCAAACTTTTTACCCATTAGATAATGTCTCCACATCTTCAAAGCATGGATGATAGTTGCAAGCTATAAGTCATGGGTCGCATAGTTATTCTCATGTTCCTTCAACTTTCTAGATTCATAATTGATCACATGTCCATCATGCATCAATACTCCACCAATGCATTGTTTACAATCATCCGTGCAGACAACAAATTTTCCTTCAGGATATGCAATATTTAGAACATGTGCATTAGTAAGCATTTCCTTGAGCCTTTGAAAACTATCTTCACACTTAGAAGTCTAGTGAAACTTTACACCCTTCTTATGCAAAGATGTGATAGGATGAGCTAACTTCGAGAATCATTCGATGAACCTTTGGTAGTACCCAACTAATCCCATGAAAGATCTTAATATTGACACATTCTTAGGTGTTGGCCATTCCATAACGGCTCTTATCGTTTCAGGATGTACTGAAACACCTTCTTCACATATGATATGCCCTAGGTAGTGGATTCTTACTTAATATAAAGAGCACTTGCTTAATTTGGCATACAATTGATGTTCTCTAAGCGCTTGCATTACTAACCTTAGATGTTCTTCATGTTCTTCTTTTTTCTTGGAATAGACAATGATGTCATCCAAGAATACAATCACAAATTTATCTAAGTATTATTTAAGACTCCACTCATTAAACACATGAATATTGTTGGTTCATTTGTTAAGCCAAAAGGTACCATTGTGAACTCATAATGTCCATACCTTGAATGTTGTTTTACTGATATCTCCATTCTTAATTCTAATTTGGTGGTATCCCAACCTCATATCTTTGAAAACACCTTGGATCCTCTCAACTAATCAAACAAGTCATCAATTCTTGGTAAGGGGTACTTGTTTTTAACCGTTTCTTTGTTCAACTACCTAGAATCTATGCAAAGTCTTAGAGTTCCATCCTTCTTCACAAATAACACAGGGGCTCCCCAAGGTGAAACACTGGGACTTATGCAACCTTTCTTTAGTACCTCTTCTAACTGCATATGTAATTCCTTTAAATATGGAGTACTCATTCTATACGGTGCTTTATATGAAGGTATTGTTCCTAGAACAAAGTCGATAGAAAAATCAATGTCCCTCTTAGGAGGCATTCTTGGCAGTTATTGAAATATATCTGCAAACTCTTGTAGGTTTGGATATCCTACAGTTCTAACTCTTTTCCTTCTTTTGAATCTCCCACATGAATTTCATATAATTGGCACCCTTTTCTAAGACATTTATTCAATTGTAGAACCGAGACCTGGCTTAGGGATATGGGTCTAATTATATCTTCGGTTGTCACTTGGTTTCCTTCTTCATCCAAACAAGTATAAGTTTTATTATAACAATCCAGTATGGCATGGTGTGCATCCAACCAATCCATGCCATTCAATACATCATATGACCCCAATGGTATGATGTTTAAGTCTTCAAAGGTTTTCAATCCCTTCATTCTAAAGGACACATCTTTACAAATGATGTGATTTTTTGTAGTCTGCACCTATGTAGAGCAATAATGTAGTGTGATGGTCCTCGTGTGCACTAGTTCCCTGGAACAGTGCATGTGAACCTCTCCACCTTCTTCTAATTTGATGCCATATAGGAGAAGAAATGTTGTTGTTTTTGCAACCAAACTTGCATCTTTCGAACCTCTATGACTATATGGAAGAGTTCAACTTGCGATGCCATGCCTTGGGGGATTTTTTGATCCCATACAATGGATTCCTCAACTTGCATGTCAAGAGAGAATCATCAGTGTACCCTTTAGGCTTTTCCATGTATATTTCTTCTTCCAATTTTCCATGTAGAAAGTTAATTTTGTGTCTTCTTTTTCAAGGAAGAGAGACATGATCCAATGTCTCATTGTTCTTCAACAACTCATATTCCTTATCAATGACTACTTGTTTTGGTGAATCATAGCAAGCCATTTTGCAGAACTGTTGATCAAACCTCTCCATCATGTAATATCTCTCTGGGAGTTTATAGCACCTCTATGGGAGAAGTGAATTTGCATGACATAGCACAAGGCTCTCATCTTGAAACTGCGACATGGTTCTCATTTTGTTAGATGAATATCCATCCATGTTTTGAGCAGCCTCAATGAATTTTGGGGCCCATTTAGTCCTTGGATTGGGAGCAAGAGTTGGATCTTGATCTGGATCTACTTGAGCTTCATTCTCAATATCAATACCTTGATCTTCTTGACCCTCATCTTCGAACTTTAAATCTGAGACATAAGTAGAGACATCATCATATGAAAATGGTTTAGGTAGAATGAATTTACCTTTCTTTTTAAATGGTTGCAGAGATTACACTAGATCTGAGTATGGAAAAAAATGTGAGAACTCATGTGCTTTGGAGGCATGGTTTGCAATACCTTTCACTATCAACTTCTCAGTAGAGTTATCTGAGATCTCCATTGAGTCAGGTTTAAATACAACTCACTTTGGTAAGTGAGTATGAGCCATCTGATATACAAACAACATATTTGCTTCTAAGGAGGGCACATATAAGACACTTTTGAACACTCCATGTTCCAATTTATTGTACCCTTCCTTTAAGCTTAGATATCGGTGTCATCTCCCATGTGAATATTTGGACCATCAGTAAGATTTAATCAAGAGAATGATTCTTTGTAGGAAACCATGTGGTTGGAGGCTCTTGAATCAATGAGGAAGGCTTGAGATTTTGAAAATACAGCCTTCAGTGCATGGCGTCTCTCATGATATTCAGTCTTGTCTCCATAATGAACCTTCCTTGCACCTTTAGGGAGGGAAATATTATGTTGTTTAAGGAGTCTTGACATTTGATCTATGTTTTCTTTATAAAACCTTTCTTTGTATGATTTCCTTTCCTACAGTAGGAGAACTTTCCCTTATCAAACCTATGATGATTGTCCTTCTTAAAGTCTAATATGGGATTCCATCACATCTTCTTCATCATTCTCCTACAATCCAAGTATCGTTTGGGATACCACTATAGCTTCATGACCTCCATGATATTGTTGTATTCTAACTTCTTCCACATCCTTCACTCAACCAATGGAATCAAAAGGCTGGTCTACTAGAGATTTAGAAATTTGAGCAAATGCTACAAGGAAAACATCTCATTGGGTTATAGCGAATGTGTTTAGGTGTTGCAAAATTGGAAAAATTGTAAAAAAACCTCTGCGACAACCTTTTGTTTTTGTAGCATATGTTTTGGTGGAGGTTATAATGGATATTCAATTAAACTAAAAAATTATGTGCGACCAGAGGTTATAACATAGTTTTTTTTTTTTATCGTTAGATGTTATTAAATTTATTATCCACACCCATGCACTTGTTATAAATGATTCACACCAATGTGTATATGTATTGTAAATGCACCAGTGTGTGTGACATTTACATCAACACTAGTGCATAATGTATTATATAAAAGAACAAGTGTGTTTTAATTCTATAAATGCATGAGCATTGATGTTGTAATATACCTGCATTGTTGCATGTTATGTATTATAAAAAAGTGCATATATAATCCCCCAAAAGCACCGATGCATAAATTTACTTTAAAAGCACCAGTGTTGAATGTTTGTTTATAAGCATTGGTGCATATTTTTTGGTCAAAAGTCATCAATGCTTCTTTGTAACAATAATTGTTTTTTCTTTGTAAAATGCACTCGGCTAAATGTTTGTTTAAAAACACTAGTGATTATTTTTTGTAACAAGAACTAGTGTTTTTTTTGTAAAAAAACACTAGTGCGTATTTTTTGAAAAAAAAACTAGTTCTTATGTTTGGAAAAAAATAACATTGGTGCTTCAGTTACATCAAGAGCACCAATTTTTATGCTATGTGAAAGAGCATCGACATATAAAATTAGGTATGGTTTAGTGGCGATTTTTGCCATGTTGTGGATTAGCAATTTGTTTTTTAATATTTTGTATTTTTTACAAATTTTCAATGAATCATTCGATAATGAAATATTTTTTATAATAATATTTATTTTTATATCTTGATTTTTACATTTGGATAGACAAGATGATTACATATTTGTTTATTGTAACCATGTTAAATCAGTCGTATATTTAGCATTTGAACTAATTATAACAAAATCATTTTTTTAAACATTAACTTTTATATTTTAATTGTTGTGTTTTGATAAGCATGCTAATTACATTTTTGTTCATTGTGACAATGTAATTCATTCATATATTTAATCAATAAAACATTTTGTGACATTTGAGAATGTTGTATAAGAAGGAACCCATTTTATTATATATAAATAAGAATCCAAAATATGGGAAAAATAAAGGTCCTCAACAATCAAAATGTCATTTTGACATTGTTATGATTATTGAGAACTTATCCCCATCCAATTAATATGATATGTCCACATTGACATAAATGTTTGTTTTTCACAGATAGAAATTAAAAAATAAACAACTTGCAGTAACAACATTCAAATGTATTGTTTATCTTTCGTCCCCCGAATTATTGTAGTCGCTTGAGCTACTTCCATGCTTCATCTCTTCATCACCTTCAAGGGATATTGTACCTGAGTTATTTGAAATGTTTTGATGAGTAATTTCATTTCATTCCATATTTTGATGTTCCATCTACAAGCATAAAAATAAAATGTGATGAATATATCTAGATTTATAGATATAATATAACGTATATAATTGCATAAATGAAAAAGTGTACTAGTTCAATGAGTGAACCATAAACTTCTCACATATTTTCGAATCCAATCCTCATGTCGTGTGTCAATAAATCCTTTCTTGGCTCCACTTCATATTTTGTTTCCTATGAGTTTCATGCATCATGTCCATATAATTAAAGTTTCTTATTGTTTCTTTATTATAAAGTAAGAGACGTAAAATATGATAGTTACTTACAAATTGTTCAATTAACCCATTGATACCCCAACATATAATCACAACCCTTACTTAATCCAATGTCAATCAAATGATCGCACGACTCTTTGTCGTATGTCAGTGTCTGTTATGAAACATTCATGTACGACTTTAAATTAGTTAAACATCACATGGAATATGAAATATGAAGCAAACCACAAGTTCTCACAAACTTTGCAATCAACCTTTTGTTCCCTTGTTGTCTCGTCCTATGTGTTGAATGGGTGCCATTTTCTTTTCTTTCCTCAACAAAAACTAAATAAAATTGAAAATTAGTATTTTATGTGATGCATCCTTGTGAACCGATGGTTGTGGCTAATGAGTAAATGCACCAACTATCATACAATTGAGAGAGGGTGTTGCATTTTCAAACAAACTCAACATTCAACAACCATTGCATTCCATCAATTATTCAATAAACGAATTACAATGTTGTATGAGTATATAATTTAATGAAATCTTGCACATTATCTCACAATTGAAACAATAAAAAAAATTCAAGCATAGAAGGAATTCATACAACTATTAATCACAATGAATACATAGATTTTACCCTCGAAACCCAAACAAGAAGCTGACTTTGAATGGTTGCTCATTTTTTTTTCGCAATTGTAGGGGACTACATTGCAACTTGTGGCTCTCTTGACCATCAGAAAAATTACCTAGCTAGGATTTTACTTTGCCTGGGATTTTAAATGAAAGATTCATGATCTAAGCCATATAATGAATACTAAGCATATACGGTGAAGCTGGGAGTTAGAGTCTATCACAAAGGCCATTCCTTTGTCCCCGCATTACTGATTCTCCATCTGCTCCAACAGATACCTACGTTTTTGCAATCATGGATGATCCATACCATCAATTTCCTTCAAACTATCAATAACGAGTTCATAAATATTTTATGTTGTAGAACTTTTGGTCATTTTATGAATTCCGAGTAGATATGAATGCCTGATATGGTCTTTTCCCATATAAATACATTAAGTATTATCAATAGTTGTAACTTCATCCAAACATAGTGACAAAAATGTAGCATTTGCAATCTTCTATTTCATATCGTCATTTTCTACTTGAGCTAGATATTTTCCCCATTCCCAACCACTCAATAAAGACCAGTGAGAAGATGGAAAATTTGACACTTGAATAAAAGATAGATATTTCGTCATTTTTGGGTAATTTGTCATAGGATGATCATTGGATTGGATGTGAAATACAGTGCTTAATTGTATCGTCTTTGCTAACAAATTTGTTTCCATCATCTTTTCAAATTGAGATGTGATGGTTCCTTCATTTTCCTCGACTTTTCTCTTATTTATTAAGAATTTATTATATTCCTCTTCATATTCGAGATGTCGACATTGGCTAAGAGATTTCCATTTGGGAGTAGAATTTTTCTCATCATTTGCAACTTTCTTATCATACACCTTTCCAACATGCTTCTCTATGGTGTCTAACTTCATCTGCAATTTCACTACCTTTCCAAAGTTTCCAACTACATGAAATGCATTTAACTTCTCGTGAGATCTCATTCTCATTTTCTGGATGTATTGGTTCAATAAATGGGTATCTTCAGACCCAATCAAATTTGAATTTTTTCCCTATCTCCCATTGGCCCTTTTTCCCTTTTCGTGAATGCACCATGTCACCTTGCAAGGAAAAATCTTCAACATTTGAACTACCAATTTTAGATGAAAATGCATTTGTCTCACTTTGATCACTATAGGAATGTATTCTACCATCCATTGTATGGGTGGCAGTTGCATTCTCAAAAGTGTTGACATCTCTCTCACCGATACCTTGTTCAAGAGAGATTGAAGAATGAATAGGGAATTGGACCAACCCAACTGGATCGACGGTAGCATCGGATCGGCGGTAGTAAAAAATACTACAAAATTTCAGGAGTTGAAATATATGAGGAACAATCTGATTGGAATTCCCAACTTCCTTCTTGGCCACATAGAGATTGACAAGAATGTTGCAAAGTATCATCAGTTTCAAGAAAAAAGATATAGTTGGCTGAAATAGAGCTTTCGATTATGTCAACTTCAGTCAAGGAAGACATTACCAACTGCTGGGAATTTTCTTGCATATCATGGCAATTGGTTTGTCTTTCTTTTTGAGCTAAGTATTCATGTAAGATTTCTAAAATTTCTTCATCCATATACTGATCATCACCATATATGTCTTTCATATTTTCAATGAACCCTTTATCATGCGTGCAAGAATCTTGTATTAGCAGCAAAGACAGATATTGATCTCTAAAATGCTCATGAAATGTTTTATGAAAGTCTCTAAGGGAATATAAACTCCCTAATGGAAATCCCTCATACCATGAACTTGCATTCCCTTCTAAACTAATCATGAATATTTTCATTAAAGAATCCTCATGCAATTTAACTCCTAGCTAAAGTATATGCTTATGAAATCTAAACAAATGAAGGGCAGCATTATCACCCGTGTTATCACTTGTGTTAAATTTTGAAGTTTTATACCTAAGGCATCTGCACTAATCCCCTTTCAAAGGTATGGACAAGTGAAAAATTGAAGCAATCAACATCCGGACACGAAATCCATAATTAAATAATGATTTATGATATATATTGAAGATGATTGATATTTACAAATGACACTCGCCTTTATAGGCTTGAGTGAATAAAACGAAAGGTTACACCCTTTCAAATAATAGTTAACTAATTTACTTTAATATTTATTTAATATTCATTACATTGCCACTCCCTTTAAGGGAGCTTTGTCCTCAAAGCTGTGTTAGAGAAAGATGTAGTTGTTGGAATTGTTCAGATTCCCATGTTGCATCTTCTTCCGAGAGGTTTTTCCATTTTATAAGGTACTCTTTAATTACTATTGTCCTTAATCTTCTTTCTTTGGTAGTAATGATATATTCTGGTTCAAAAATAATTCTTCCTTCATCATGTTACATGGGAAGTAGTGTTTGTGCCTGCTGGTGTTGACCTGTCATCCTTTTTAAGCATGAAACATGGAAGACATTGTGGACATGGCTTGATTTCGGTAGCTCTAATGCATATGCCACATGGCTGATCTTCTTATTGATTTGATATGGGCCATAAAATTGAGGAGCTAATTTATTCTTTCCACCCCTTTTTAGTGGAAATTGTTTATAGGGTTGTAATCGCATAAATACCCAATCTCCAACTTCAAATTCCCGTTCTGTTCGATGTTGATATGCTTACTACTTCATTCTATTCCTTGCAGTGTTTAGATTCTCTTTAAGTATTTGTACAACCTTTTGATTTTCTTTTAAATGGTCTTTTACTGAGGCAACCCTTGCTAGGTTGGTAATGATAACCTTCCATTTTGGGGGTGCATATCCATAGAGGGCTTGAAATGGTGTCATTTTTGTTGATGTGTGATAAGTAGAATTATACCACCATTCTGCGAGATGTAACCATTGAACCCATTTATTTTGCTTATCAGTTACGAAGCAATGAAGGTAGGTCTCTAAGCATTTGTTGACGACTTCTGTTTGACCATCTGTCTGAGGATGATAAGATGAGAACATGTTAAGTGTCGTTCCAATTTGTTTGTAGAATTCTCTCCAAAAATTACCTTTAAATTTGGTATCCCTATCACTCACAATAATCTTGGGAAAACCATGTAACTTGTAGATATTTTTACAGAAAGCTTCTGTGGTTTCTTTTGCAGAATCAGTTCTCTTTACTCCTATAAAATGTGCATATTTGGTTAACCTGTCTATTACTACTAGTATTTTTTCTTTCCCGTCTGATATGGGTAGACCTTCAATGAAATCCATAGAAATTTCCTCCCACTTCTGGTTTGGAATATGCAATGGATGGAGTAACATGGGGCTTGAGATATTCTCTGCTTTATTTCTCTGATAAGTGTCACACTCTACAACATACTTGTGAATGTCGGTATTCATACCCTTGTAGAAGAATGATTTCCTTGCATTATAGTAGATTTTATAAAATCCTACATGTCCCGCAGCGGGGAAGTCATGTGATTCTTTACATACCTTGGTTTTAAACTTAGATTTTGCACTTAAGTAGATTCGTACTTTGTACCATAAGAGGTCATTCTTCCATTCAAACTTTGGATACTGATTTATGTTTTCAATTATGGAGCAAACCTGTGTATTCTTAGCATATTCGGTTCAAATTTCGTCCAAAAATTCTGGGATTACCATTGATATGGCATAGACTTGTACCTCTTCATCTTTCCTTGATAGGGGCTCAGCTACTACATTGTCCTTCCCTTTTTATGTAAAATGTCCATATTGAAGGTAGAGATCTTTTCGATCCACTTTTGTTGTTCAGTAGTTAACGTCTTTTGTTGTAATAAGTGTTGTAGACTATTGTGGTCTGTTCGGATTAGGAACTTGCTTCCCAATAGATATTGTCTCCATTTAGTTAACGCATGCATGATGGCCAGCATTTCCTTGTTGTAGGTATACTGCAGGAATTCTCTTTTGTTCAATTTCCTGCTTTCAAAAGTGATTGCTCTGATACCAAATGAAGCAATCAGCTTCCGGACATGAAATCCAGCATTAAATAATGATTTATGATATATATTGAAGATGATTGATATTTACAAATGGCACTTGCCTTTATAGGCTTGAGTGTATAAAATGAAAGGTTACACCCTTTCGGATAATAGTTAACTAATTTACTTCAATATTCATTTAATATTCATTACAAAAATAGGGGGTAGGGTAAAAAATGTTTCATATCTTATGACCTAGAGGTATGCAAGAGAAGGTTTGATGTTGCTAGGGAGCCATGATGGCCAGCATTTCCTTGTTGTAGGTATACTGTAGGAATTCTCTTTTGTTCAATTTCCTGCTTTCAAAAGTGATTGCTCTGATACCAAATGAAGCAATCAGCTTCCAGACACGAAATCCATAATTAAATAATGATTTATGATATATATTGAAGATGATTGATATTTACAAATGGCACTCGCCTTTATAGGCTTGAGTGTGTAAAATGAAAGGTTAAACCCTTTCGAATAATAGTTAACTAGAATAATTTAATATTTATTTAATATTCGTTACAAAAATAGGGGGTTAGGGTCAAAAACGTTTCATATCTTATGACCTAGACGTATGCAGGAGAAGGTTGGATGTTGCTAGGGAGGCTTATTCCTAAGTCTGAATGTCAAAACAGTAAGAAATCCTTTGGCGCGACTTGGAAATGTTCCTAAGTATGAGAAATCCAATCAAGGATAGGCCTTGGAAAGATCAGACGATGGAGATCCAACCCTCAAAGAGATCAAAGGGCCAAAAATCATTTCTGCCCAAGAAAAATCGGATCGGAAGTGCGGAGGAGGTAAAAATTTGGTTATGAAATATGGAATTCCAACTTCTGTTTCCCGTGATCTAACAGATTGACAACTCATAACAATTCTACCTAAGATCAACGGTTTGGAAAAGAATAGAGGGACGGATATTGAAAGTCAGAAAACATTAGAATTTACCCTTTGAAACTTGACGTTCTGATTCCCGTGATCCACCAAATCGACAGCATAGAGCACTGCCGCCTTAGATCAATGGTCCAAAAAAGAACAAGGGGGAGGAGATCAGAAGTCGAAAAACATAATAATTTGGCCCTAGAAAGTCGATTTTCTGCCTTCTACGATCTGCCAGATCCAACGGTCCGGAAAGCTTCCGCCCAGATCAATGGTGCGAAAAGGTACGGAGGGGCGGAAATCGAAAATCGAAAAATACTAAGTGGTTCGTTGTGAACAATTGAACTTCCGGGTTCCATTTTTCGCTAGATCAACGGGTGTGGATGAATCCGGTGGAGATCGACGGTGTGGAATGATTAAAGGGTGTAAAGGATGATGCGAAGACGGAAAGACCAAATTGAACTGCAAAAAAAATATCATCCCATTTCTCGCCTTCCACAGATCCCAGATCGACGGCCCAGAATAAGTCTTGAGGTAATATCAACGGTCCAAAAGCAATTTCACTGGTAAATATGCAAGGAAGGATAAATTTTGCTACAGAACGACAAAAGAGGAGTTGAGCCATCATTTTCATCCAACAAGCGCGGTTTCCAGGTGTTCAATTTCCCATTTTTTTCCATCATGCGCATTCCAACATGGTTGCTTGTTTTGGATTTTATGATCATGGCGGATCCGCCAGATCAAAATTTGTTACGATTTCATGCATGCAGGTTTGATCCCCATTCTCTGTATTTGGCTATGTTTCGATTTTGGTCTCGGAATCCTGCTTGCACTATAAATATGCCCTCGAAAGAGGAAGAAAGGGTTGAAATATTTCATTCAGAAACCTCAGCGTTTGGGTTTTGTACCTCTGTCATTTTCTTGGAAGCTTTAATGAAAAGTATGCTCTAAGTTTTCTGAGATTCATCACGGAATCCCATGTTCAACCTGTTTTTCCTTTGCAAACTCCATTTCATATCTGTGTATTTTCTACTAATGCATTTCTAGTTGTATGTGAGGAATTCGCTCTCTGTCAAGTGCTCTTTGCATCAGATTATACATTTGTTTTTGTTTCTGGTAAATATGATCCATTACGGTTACTATCCTATGTTGTTTGTTATGCTTAAGGTGTGTTCAAGAGATTTATCCCCAGATAGGTGCCTCCTGTTACATCGGGCTTCTTATTTCCCCCTGCCATCCCTCTAAATATATTTTGCTAAACATTGATGCCTATTTTTCCTCAGATTATGAAGGTTATTGCTGGTTATTATTTGTTGTAAGTCCTTGAATGTTTCAGGACTTGACTCCATTTCCTAATGGTATTTCTTGTTTGTTTGTTTCACTGTTTTTAAATCTGCAAATACCCTATTACCTTCAGAAATCTAGCCATTCTACAAGCTGCTTAAAGCCATATGTATATGTGAATTGGTTTCTGTGAAAAAGAGAGAGCCCTATCTGACTGTAAGGCTAGACTATAGTCTAAATACTGGTTGAAATGGTTACCCCTGTGACTTCCTACCACAACCATAGGAAAATTATAGGGTGATAACATCTTGGTGTCGTTGCCGAGGAGCAAAGGAGCAAATCATCCCTGGGAAAAATGACATCGTCTTAGCTCTATAATCTAGTTGAGCAGTCGGTCTTAGACAGAAAATTGGTTGTACATGCTCTAGCGTCTCCACACAAATTTTGAAGGTGACTCCATTGGGAAATACTGGTGATCGGAAGAACCCACACAAAGAGGAATCCTGATGCAGAATCCGTCCTACCCAAGGAAAATCGGATCGGAAGTGCGGAGGAGATAAAAATTTGGTTATCAAATATGGAATTCCAACTTCTGTTTTCCGTGATCTAACAGACTGACAACTCATAACAATTCTACCTAAGATCAATGGTTCAGAAAAGAATAGAGGGACGGATATTGAAAGTCAGAAAACATAATAATTTACCCTTTGAAACTTGACGTTCTGATTCCCGTGATCCGCCAAATCGACAGCACAGAGCACTGCCGCCTTAGATCAACGGTTCAAAAAAGAACAAGGGGGAGGAGATTAGAAGTCGAAAAACATAATAATTTGGCCCTAGAAATTTGATTTTCTGCCTTCTACGATCTGCCATATCCAACGGTCCGGAAAGCTTCCGCCCAGATCAATGGTGCGAAAAGGTACAGAGGGGCGGAAATCGAAAATCGAAAAATACTAAGTGGTTCGTTGTGAACAATTGAACTTCCGGGTTCCATTTTTCGCTAGATCAACGGGTGTGGATGAATCCGGTGGAGATCGACGGTGTGGAATGATTAAAGGGTGTAAAGGATGATGCGAAGACAGAAAGACCAAATTGAACTGCAAAAAAAATATCATCCCATTTCTCGCCTTCCACAGATCCCAGATCGATGGCCCAGAATAAGTCTTGAGGTAATATCAACGGTCCAAAAGCAATTTCACTGGTAAATATGCAAGGAAGGATAAATTTTGCTACAGAACGACAAAAGAGGAGTTGAGCCATCATTTTCATCCAACAAGCGCGGTTTCCAGGTGTTCAATTTCCCATTTTTTTCCATCATGCGCATTCCAACATGGTTTCCTGTTTTGGATTTTATGATCATGGCGGATCCGCCAGATCAAAATTTGTTACGATTTCATGCGTGCAGGTTTGATCCCCATTCTTTGTATTTGGCTATGTTTCGATTTTGGTCTCGGAATCCTGCTTGCACTATAAATATGCCCTCGAAAGAGGAAGAAAGGGTTGAAATATTTCATTCAGAAACCTCAGCGTTTGGGTTTTGTACCTCTGTCATTTTCTTGGAAGCTTTAATGAAAAGTATGCTCTAAGTTTTCTGAGATTCATCACAGAATCCCATGTTCAACCTGTTTTTCCTTTGCAAACTCCATTTCATATCTGTGTATTTTCTACTAATGCATTTCTAGTTGTATGTGAGGAATTCGCTCTCTGTCAAGTGCTCTTTGCATCAGATTATACATTTGTTTTTGTTTCTGGTAAATATGATCCATTACGGTTACTATCCTATGTTGTTTGTTATGCTTAAGGTGTGTTCAAGAGATTTATCCCCAGATAGGTGCCTCCTGTTACATCGGGATTCTTATTTCCCCCTGCCATCCCTCTAAATATATTTTGCTAAACATTGATGCCTATTTTTCCTCAGATTATGAAGGTTATTGCTGGTTATTATTTGTTGCAAGTCCTTGAATGTTTCAAGACTTGACTCCATTGCCTAATGGTATTTCTTGTTTGTTTGTTTCACCGTTTTTAAATCTGCAAATACCCTATTACCTTCAGAAATCTAGCCATTCTACAAGCTGCTTAAAGCCATATGTATATGTGAATTGGTTTCTGTGAAAAAGAGAGAGCCCTATCTGACTGTATGGCTAGACTATAGTCTAAATACTGGTTGAAATGGTTACCCCTGTGACTTCCTACCACAACCATAGGAAAATTATAGGGTGATAACATCTTGGCGTCGTTGCCGAGGAGCAAAGGAGCAAATCATCCCTGGGAAAAATGACATCGTCTTAGCTCTATAATCTAGTTGAGCAGTCGGTCTTAGACAGAAAATTGGTTGTACATGCTCTAGCGTCTCCACACAAATTTTGAAGGTGACTCCATTGGGAAATACTGGTGATCGGAAGAACCCACACGAAGAGGAATCCTGATGCAGAATCCGTCCAAGAAATATTTGATCCAGAAAGTTTGATCTGAAGGTCCAACAGGCTACAAAGGTTAGTCAGAAATATTTCCTTCCCTGTTGAAGGTGTTATTCTTGTTAGTGATATATCTGAACATTGTAATGAGGAGTTTGGACTAACCATCCCTAGAACTAAATCCGAGTTTAGCCTCTCTGACTTAGTTTCTGATACCTCTGCGTTTGATTTTCCCCGCATTTCCTGGTACCCCTTGACCTCAAAGCCCCTAGGCAAGGATTTCCAACACCTTCCTAACCCAAAGTGCCCTACACTTGCTACTGATTTAACCTTGCTTAATTCCATTGTCATAAGGCAATCTATTGCCTCATATATGTCCCCGGTACTTCAGAGCCAAATCATCCTTCATCTTCCAGTTTCATAGCTCACTACATTCCTCACAACTTACCAATTTATGTTCCACGAGTCTTAGTCCCTCCTGTAAGCCCTGTTGTACCTCCAAGGATGGCTAGATTTTCCCCTTTAAACCTCCGTCTAGTTCTTCACGATCTTCCCCTGCTTTATGCCCAAAGAATCTGACAATTCAATGGGGATAGGGGATACTCAGCTGAAGAACACTTGGAGTGGTTTTCAGACTGGACAAAATTAGAAGAGGTGGACCACGATGATGTGAAAATCAGGTTGTTTGCTCAGTGCCTTGCTGGAGTGGCAAGAACATGGTTCACAAACCTTTCAACTGCATACATCCAAAACTATAGAGCCTTTGAAGATTCCTTCAGGGATAAATGGGCAGATCAGAAGAACCCTAAGATATATTTCCCAATATCACTCCATGAGGAGAAAAGAGAGTGAATCTGTCCAAGAATTTTCTGACAAGTTTATGAAAGTATACAATTCCATTCCTTCCCGATTCAAACCTCCCATTAGCTCTTCCCAGATTCAATATGTTGAAGCTTTCGATGGTGAATTTTCCTTGTGGCTGAGTGAAAGGAGATCAGCCTCCTTAGCAGCTATGATGGAAGATACAATAGAGGTGGAGGTAAACCTAAATGCTACAAGAAAGAAGGAAAGAGAGGAGGGAGAATGGAGAAGGGAGGAAGGAGAGAGGAGAAAGGAGGAAGGAGAATGGAGAAGAGATGGAGGGGAATGGAGAAGATAGGAAGGAGAAAGGGGAGAGAGAAGAAAAGACAAAGAAATTGAGCATCCCTCTACCCCTATCTCACAAGATGCCAAAATAGACACGGTGCTGAGAACCATGGAAAGAACGATGGAGAGACTCGTTGTGGATGGTAGACCTTAGCCTACGAAAAATCAGGAGTAGCAGAACAGGAACCTGAATGCCAGAAGGCCTCAAATTCCCCAAACAGGCAGAGGGACCAAAGAAACCCTCCTGATCCACCTATCAGGACTCCCTTTCAAGAAAATTATGTGGAGATGGCTGGAGAAGATCAAGCAGAAGATGAAATCCATCAGCTGGACACTGACCCACGCTCCACCTTTCTGACCAGAGAAGAACATGATAAGGCTTGTCTTAAAAGGGGAGATATGCCTACTAGAGAAATATATGAATTCAAGAGGGGATACCAACTTGATGTCATGGAGACACAGAGATAGATTGGTTTGAGGAACAGCGATGTTCCTGTAGTAAAGAATAAAGAGGCAGCAAACAAATCCTCTACAAGCAAATCAAAGAAAATCCCACCCCCCATGGACACCTCCATGAATGTAGCAGAGCCCAAAGGGAAGGAGAAAAATGAGGGGCAGACCTCGTTTAACCTGGAGGCAGAAATTGCAAAGATTAAAATCTATGTCCCTCTCACTGAGCTGTTAAAAAATTCTGAATATCATTCTAAAGTTATCAAATTATTGAATCCTCCAGGAGAAGTTTCTAAAATTCCAGACTCCCTAAATCTCCAAGATGATAGCCCCACCTTCCTTTTTGGACCTCATGTAGAAGAGTTTGCTGATGAAGATACTCCCGCTTTCTATATCAGTAGGAACGTCCACAATGCCATCTTACACAATGCCATGTATGATTCAGGAGCCTCCCACAATATGATGGACAGGATAGTCATGGAGGAACTGGGGTTGGAAGTGACCATACCCTACAAAGAGTTGTTCTCTTTTGATTCCAACAAAGTCAGGTTTCTAGGACTGATAAAGGATCTAGTTGTCTCTTTCGCCCAAATTCCTACCAAGAACCTGTTCATGGATGTGGTTGTAGCTGACATCCCTCCAAAGTTTGGGATGTGGTTATCAAGATATTGGGCAGCCAAGCTTAAAGGTACTTTTCTAATGGACATGTCCTATGCTACTATCCCTGTTTTTGGAGCACAGAGAAATATTTTTAGGGAGCAAAGGCTAGCCTACATGGTGACCAATGCTGAAAGGCCAAATAATCACCCCATCTATGCAATGGATACTGAGATGGGATCATTTATTTTCTTCACAGAAGGAGACATAGACAGCTATAGTTCATAGAACGTTCCCTTTGTACCCACTCAGGAGGAGCTGGATGGAGTATTGGAGGTAATTTTTAATGGGTCGGCATGCAGGGGAGGGGCAAGATATGGAGTGTGGATGAGACCCCCATGAGTGCAATCCTTGAACTATTCTTACAAGCTTGATTTTCACTGTACAAACAATGAAGCAAAATACGAGGCGATGATATTAGCAATTATAGCCTTGAAGGAGCTCTGAGTCAAAAGGGTGGTGTTACATGGGGATTCAGAGCTAATAATCAAAATAATGACTGGTGAATATCAAGCCAGACATCCCCAGATGAGAAGCTACCAAAATGTTTCCCATGACCTCATTGAATACTTTGAAAAAATGCAGTTTTTATCTAATCCCCAGAGTACAAAATTGTGTAGCTAATTCCCTGGCCACTTCTGCAGCAGCATTCAAAGTCCCTATGCACCCTGTTGGGAAATATACAATTGAAGTGAGGCACAAACCCTCAGTCCCTGAGAATTTCAAAAGATGGCAAGTTTTTGAAGATGATAAGAAGATCCAAAAGTTCCTCACTCTCACTGAGGAGTTTGATGGATTGAGTATTGATGAAGAAAATGAGCTTTCGAAGAAGGATACTCTTACTCCAGAAGCTTTGCAAAGCCAGATTGTTGTTCCTGAGGAAATTCCCCGAGTAGAGGATGTTGCTCCTGTTGAAGAGGCCAATGTTGACGAAGCTGAAGAATCTTGGTGAACAGATGCGCAGGAGACTGGTGAGCAACAGGAATATGTGAACAACATATGTGGAAAACAGATCCTGCAGCTGGAACGTAATTCCATCCCCAGGGGCTTAGTGCCTCTAGAGAAACTTTTTTATCCTAATGATGTGGCTAAAGAACCTCAACTAGTCCCAAGCTATGAAGATGTTGAAGATGTAAATATTGTATCAAAAGATCAGCCCAAGATCATCAAAATAGCAAGGAGCCTTTCACCGCAAGCCAAGCAAAAGTACATCTCACTAATGAAAGAGTATTCAGATGTATTTGCTTGGAGCGACAGTGATCTAAATGCCTATTATACAAGCATAATCCAGCATACCATACCACTCAAGAAGGACGAGGAGCCTTTCAAATAGAATCTAAGGATGAATCTGAAACTGCTACCCCTGATAGAAAAGGAGATCAGGAAGTTAATTAAAGCCAAAATCATTGTGGCCCTCTGATTCTCACGTTGAGTGGAAAATTTGGTCCCTGTTAAAAAAAAGGAATGGGGAAATAAGAATATGCATTGACTTCAGAAACTTGAACAAAGTTTATCTGAAGGATCATTACCCCTTCCCAAAAATGGACCATATATTGCAAAGAGTAGTGGGTTCACAAAGGATTTCCACCCTGTATGGCTTCTCAAGATATAATCAGATCATGGCGCAACAGGAGGATCAAGAGAAAACTGCCTTCACCACACCCTGGGGCATGGTCATGTACGCTAAAATGCCATTTGGGCTTATGAATGCAGGAGAAACTTTCCAGCGGGCCATGGACATAGCCTTCACCGATGAAAAGGACAAAATTCTGGTCATCTATCTTGACGATATCACTATGTTCTCCAAGTCTGAAGAAGAACATGTCATACACCTCCTGAGGATGTTCAAAAAATGCAGAAATTTCGGCATATCCCTGAATCCGAAGAAGTCATTTTTTTCTATGAAAGAAGGGAAGTTGATGGGCATATAATATCTCAAGAATGCATCAGGATAGATCCAAAGAGGGTTGAGGCAATCAACAAAATTGATCTCCCACAAAATAGGTGGAAGTTTAGTCCTTTCTGGGAAGGGTAAATTTTCTGAGAAGATATATTGTTTCCTTTGCTGAAAGAGTGAAGTATATAACTGGTATGCTGGGAAATGATAAAGAAATCAAGTGGACCCCTGAAGTTAAGAAATCCTTTGAAGATATAAAGAAGGCCATATATGAAGCTCCTGTACTTGCAAGCCCTGATTTTACTAAAGACTTCCTCATATATTCCTTTTCCTCAGAGTACACAATGGCAAGACTATTGTTGTAGAATAATCATGAGGGACATGAACAACCCATTTCTTTTTATAGCAAGACCTTGAGAGACACCCCCTAAAGTATAATATCTTGGATAAGCAAGCTTATGCCCTGGTGCAGGCCTTAAAGGATTTCAAAGTGTACATCTTTCATTCCCATATCATTGCTCATGTCCCCACCAGTGTTGTAAAGGATATTCTAACCCAACATGATACTGAGGGATGAAGGGGAAAGTGGATAGCAGTTCTGCTTGAGTATGACCTAGAAATCAAACCTACAAAATTAATCAAAGGCCAGGAATTATCCAATATTATGGCCAAATCCAAATGTGATGCTCTCAACCTGCACATGATTGTTGAATTGTCAGCAGAAGAGTAGAACCCTCAGGGAAATCTAGGCCCCCCAATAGGTGAGCACTTTCTGTCATCCCCTTCACACACTAATATCATCTTTTTGTTACAACATTGGCATGTCCCACAAGGTATGGACAAGAGAAGGTCTAGATTTCTCAAGCAGAAAGCATCTAGGTTCTACATCCTAGAGGCTGCATCCTAGAGGGAAAATTGTATTGGAAGGAGCCAAGAGGAGTGTTGCTGAATTGTGTAGATGAGCATGAGGCAAAAAGACTCATTAAGGAATTCCATGCAAGAGAATGTGGAGGCCATCACTATTGGAAAGCCACTGTAAACAAAATCATGAGGGCATGGTTTTATTGGCCTGTTATCTTCTCTGATACACACAAGACAGTTGTTGCCTGTCACAAATGCCAAATCTTTGATGGGAGAAGGAAATTATTTACATTTCCTTTAAAACCCATAGAGGTTGAAGCCCCTTTCTAGCAATGGGGTATATTTTTTCATTGGAGAAATAAATACGTACTCCTCAGGGCAGCACAGGTGGATCCTTACTGCTACTGACTACTTCACTAAATGGATAGAGGCCATCCTCACAAGACAAGCTACTAAAACAGTGATCATGTGATTTCTGGAAGAGCATATCCTGTCAAGATTTGGGGTTCCTAGAAAGATAATCATTGATAATGCTCCTTCTTTCAAGTCTAAGAAGATGGTGGAGTTTTATTCCAAGTATCATATACAGTTGGGTCACTCTACTTCCTACTATCCACAAGGAAATGGATTGGCAGAATCATCAAATAAGAGCCTCATGAGGATCGTTAAGAAGCTGCTGCAGAAAAATAAGAAGGCTTGGCACAAAAAGTTGATTCATGCTTTGTGGGCTGACAAGATCAACATAAAGAAATCCATTGCCACATCATCTTTCCAACTGGTCTATGGTTCTAAGGTTATATTCCCTAGCTCCTTAAGTCTGCCAGTGATGAAACTATTGCAGGAAGAGGAAACAGAGACACATCCAACCCAGAGGAGGATGTATCAGTTGATTGAACTACAGTAGCAAAGGGAGTAGTTATTTGACAGAAAATAGAGGTTTCAGGAAAAAATAAAAGAAATATTTGACAGAAAGACCAAGTCTGATGACTTCCAGTTGGGGGATGTAGTTTTTCTTTGGGATGCACCACATGAGGACAAGGGGAAGCATGGTAAGTTTGATCACCTATGGAAGGGTCCATATAAAATTGTTGCCTTCAGAGGAAAGAATGATTATGTATTGGACGAGATGGAGGGTGGCCTATTATCTGGAGCTCTTGTGAATGCGAGGCTCCGCAAACATTATTTCCTGTAAAGTAAGTTCAATTTCATACCATTGTATATATGGTTTTCTCTTAACATTGCATATGGGGATAGCTCTCTGACAAACTTAAAGCCCAAGGTGAAGGTTGTAACATCCCCAAGAGAATATTTCATTGGTTCTTTCTTTCTTTTTATACAGATTTGGAGTACAAGCACCAGAGAAAATCTTGAAGGTTCGAGCTCGGAGCAGGCTCAATAGATAAGACATGTGCTCTACGTGGTTCTTTGCTACCTCACAGAGAGCATAACATCCCTGAGTTGGAGCCGCCGTTAGCACTTGTGCTAAATTTTGAAATTTTATGCCAAAGGAATTTGCACTAATCTCCTTTCAAAGGTCTGGACTAGTGAAAAATAGGGGGTAGGGTCAAAAACTTTTCATATCTTATGACCTAGAAGTATGCAGGAGAAGGTTTGATGTTGTTGGGGAGGCTTATTCCTAAGCCTAAATGTCAAAACAGTAAGAAATCCTTTGGCACGACCCGAAAATGTGCCTACGTATGAGAAATCTGATCAAGGATAGCCCTTGGAAAGAACAGACGGTGGAGATCCAACCCTCAAAGAGATCAAAGGGCCAAAATCATTTCCACCCAAGGAAAATCAGGATCGAAAGTGAGAAGGAGGTAAAAATTTGGTTTTGAAAGATGGAATCCCGACTTTCACTTTCCATGATCCGCCATATCTACAGCTCAGAACACTTACGCCTAAGATCAACGGTCCAGAAAAGAACAGAGGGGTGGATATCGGAAGTCGAAAAACATAAGAATTTACCCTTTGAAATTTGACGTTCTTATTCTCACCATCCGCTAGATCGACGGCTCAGAGCACTTCTGCCTAAGATCAACGGTCCGAAAAAGAACAGGGGGGTGAAGATCGGAAGTCAGAAAACATAAGAATCTGGTCCTGGAAAGTTGATTTTCTGCCTTCCGCAATTCGCTAAATCCAACAGTCCAGAAAGCTTCCATCCAAATAAACGATGCAGAAAGGCGTGGAATGGCAGAAATTGGAATCAGAAAATACTAAGTGGTTCATTGTGAAAATTTGAAGTTCTGGGTTCCTCTTTTCACCAGATCAATAACTGAGGATGAATCCAGAGGAGATTGACGATGCAGAATGATTAAAGGGAGGAAAGGATGATGCGGAGGCGGAAAGACCAAACTGAACTGTGAAAAAGCTAACATCATGTTTCCCGCCTTCCACAAATCCCAGATCGACGGCCCAGAAGCAATTTCACTGGTAAAGATGTAGGGAAGGAGAAATTCTGTTGTAGAATGACGAAGGAGGAGCTAATATTTTCATCCAGCAGACGCGGTTTCCAAGTGTTCACTTTCCCATTTTTGTCCATCATGTGCATTCCAGCATGGTTGCATGTTTTGGTTTTTGTGATCATTGTAGATCCGCCAGATCATAAGTTGTTACGATTTCATACGTGCAGGTTTGATCCCCATTCTCTGTATTTGGCTATGTTTCGAGGTTGGTCTTGGAAGACTGCTTGCACTATAAATATGCCCTCGAAAGAGGAAGAAAGGATTGAAATATTTCATTCAGAAACCTTAGCATTTGGGTTTTGTAGCTCTATCATTTTCTTGGAAGATTTAATGAAAAGTATGCTCTGAGTTTTCTGAGATTCATCACGGCGTCCCCTGTTCAATCAATTTTTCCTTTGTAAACTCCATTTCATATCTATGTATTTTATGCTAATGCATTTCTAGTTGTATGTGAGGAATTCGCTCTCTATCAAGTGCTCTTTGCATCAGATTATGCATTTGTTTGTGTTTATGGTAAATGTTTTGGAATTCATCTTATATGCTCCATTGCAGTGACTAGCCTCTGTTGTTTGTTCTGCTAAAGGTGTGTTCAGGAGATTCATCCCCAGATAGGTGCCTCCTGTTACATCGGGCATCTTCTTATTCCCCCCTTCCATCCCTCTAAAGATATTTTGCTGAACATGATGCCTATTTTTCCTCAGATTATGAAGGTTATTGCTGGTTATTATTTGTTGTAAGTCCTTGAATGTTTTAGGCCTTGACTCCATTGCCCAATGGTATTTACTATTTGTTTGTTTAACCATTTTTAAATCTGCAAATACCCTGTTACCTTCAGAAATCTATCCATTCTGCAAGCTTCTTAAAGCCGTATGTATATGTGAATCAGTTTTTGTGACAAATAGAGAGCCCTCTCTGACTATAAGGCTAGACAAGAGTCTAAAAATTGGTTGAAAAGGTTACCCCTGTGACTTCCTACCACAACCATAGGAAAATTATAGGGTGATAACAACCCCTTTGATCTTTGAATCTTGGAAGATATGCTTTCCAATCTATATTAGGTATTTGATTTGGAAAACCAGGAATATGAGCATGATTCATAGGAGCATACCTTATAGCTATAGAACTCATCTTGATAATGAAGAAACTGAATCAGCTCCTCAAACTTTGCAACCCTTTGACAATGGAGCTGCCATATAACATTATGAACACTGGATTCTTTGCAGATGGTGTCGCCAGGTGAAAGATGCATGACCTTCTTAATGTTTGACCGTTGTTCACCATCAACAATAAAATCTGCAACTATGTAGCTCGTACCCAGGGCAGATTTTAACCTTTGCTCCCCAATATGGTCTTTAGTATTTCCCAGCGAAGTCACCTTCCAAAAAATTTGAGTGGAGTAGCCAGAGCATGTACAACTAGCATGTGTCTATGACCAGTTGCTCAGCCAGGTCATAGAACTAGGGAAATGTTGTTTTCCCAAGGAGATAATAGTGATTATTCCCCGGCAACCACCTCTAAGATGTTATCACCCAATAATTTTCCTATGGTTGTGGTAGGAAATTACTAGGGTAACCATTTCAAACCAATATTTAGACTGCATTCTAGTCTATACAGTCAAAGAGGGCTCTCTCTTGTCACAGGGTCATTCACATACACATATAGATTTAAACAAGCATTCAGAAGGCTAGATTTCTGAGGGGAAGGGTGGCTTGGATTTTAAAGAGTGTAAGACAGTCAAATGTTAAATACCATTGGGAAATGGAGTCACCGCCTTAATCATTCAAGGGTATTACAGTGAAGACAAGAAGTTATTTTTCCTTTGTAATATGAGGCAAAGTGGGTGTTATATTCAGTCAAAATATCTTGAAGTGGTGGTAGGAGAAATGAGAAAGAGCCTAGTGAAAGCAAGAGGCACCTATCTATGGATGAATCTCTTGAAACACGTTTAGCAGAAGCAACACAAAGGATAATGACAAAAAAGGAGCATCTAATAAAGGATGAATTCCACAACAATCATTATAAACACATTACGAATGTCATTTCTGATGCAAGGAGCGCTTAATAACACAAATTCCTCACATACAAGTAGAAAGCAATAGCAGAAACTTACACATATGAAAATTATGCAAACAAGAAACATAAACTGAACATGGAACATCGAGATGAATCTCAGAAATGCAAAAGAATATTTCTCATTACCACCTCCAAGAAAGTTGCAGAGCTACAAAAACCAAGCACAAAGGGCTTCAAAAATGAAAGTCCAACCCCTTCTTCCTCTCTTGAAGCTATATTTATAGTGTCATGGGCTCCCGAGACCAACCTCGAAATAGAACCAAATTCAGTTACAAAACTCGAGAATCAGCCCCCCACACATAAAATCCTAACAAATTCTGATGTGGCAGATTCGCCATGATCACAAAACAAATCAAGAAAGCACGCTGGGATGTGCGTGATGGATCAAAATGGGAAATTTTACAGCTGGAACACAGGCTTGCTTAATGAAAATGATTGTTCAGAGCATCTCCAGAAATCTTGCAATGGTTTCATTCATCCCTGCATCTTACACCTGTCAAATTGTTCTGCACCGTGGATCTGGATCAGAACTTAATCTAAGATGCCGACAGACAAAGCTTGTACCTGATTTTGCAATTTATGAACTTGAATTATCCCTTGCTAGTTCTCATTGTGAAATCATCCTGGGTCGTGGATCAAGAATCTGCTCAGATCTCCATCGTTCATCCTTGCCACACCCACCAAATTTTGCAAATTTGGAAACTTTGTTTGTCCTTGCATGTTGAATCAGCGAAATTGCTCTCCGTCATTAATCTTACTCCACCATCAATCCTAACCATTGAAACAAGCATCCTTTTAAGCAATTCCCCAGATATGGAAAGTTATTTGGTTCATGCAAGTTGAACCAGCAGAACCCACCTCTGCCATGGTTCTTCATCAACCATTGTTATGGGTCGTTGAATGCTGCGGGATCTACCAAGATTCGCCTATCGAGAGATCTACTTATCTCATGCGCATGTTTCCATTTTCCACACCATTGATCTTAGGCAGACATTCTCCGAGCCGTTGATATGAGGTCAAGCTGCGGGCTATGGTGAGCGAAAAGCGGGATTTTAACTTTTTATAACCGGATTTTCGCCCTTTCCACCCTTTTTATCCTTTCTGAGTCGTTGATATTGGCCGGAATATTTCCAAGTCATCGATCTTGCGGATCGCGGATTGTAGAAATTCAAATTTTTCGCAACCAAACTCTGTATTTTCCTCTTTTTGATTTCCTCCTTTCTGCTCCTTTCCTAATCGTTGATCTTCGGCGGAAGCTCTCCGGACCATCGATCCTGCGGAAAGTAGAAAGTGGGATTCCAATATTTTTATAACCAAACTTTTGTATTTCCTCTTTTCGATTTTCACCTTTCTGCTCCTTTCCGAGTCGTTGATCTTCGACGGAAGCTTTCTGAACCGTTGATCTTGAACTGCAGAAAGCGGAAGCTGGATTTACCAAATTTTATAACCAAAATTTTTCCCTTTTCCACCTCCGCCCTTTTGTTGGACCATTGATTTATCCCAGAGCCATCCTCGACCGTCGGATCTTAGACTGCGGAAAGTGGAAGTCAGGTTTACTAACTTTCACAACCGAATATTTTCCTTTTCCATTTTTCCGCTCCGGATTTTTTCCTTGGCGGAAATGATTTGCGGCCCTTAGTTTTTCTCCGCTATGGATTCAGGCCGTCCAGTCTGGTCAACTTTTAGCTTTGATTAGATTTCTCATATTTATGCATATTTATAAGGCTAAACTCAGGATTTTTTACTGTTTTCTTCACCTTCGGCAAGGAACAGATCCTTCAAAACCTGCTCAGCACTTACTCAAGTTATATAACATGAAAATTTTTTGACTGTACCCCTCATGTTGTTGATCTAAACCTTTGCAGGGGAATAAGTGCAGATGCCTATGTAAAAATATTCAAAATTTAGCACAAGTGCTAACAGGACCGATTACGACCGAACAACCTACGTACCACATTGGGATATTTTCTGTTTAGGTCAACCTGAAGGACTTATTACATCCGAACAACCTTCATCCATGATCTTTTTTGTTCGAACAACCTTCCAAGATTGATTACGTCTTAGCAACCTATGTACCTTGCCAGGACCCCTTTTACACTCTGAACAACCTATGAGACTTATTACATCCGAGCAACCTATGTACTATGCCAGGACTCTCTATTTACACTTGGATAACATGTACCAGGATTGATTATGCCTAAGGATAACCTCCGAACTTTGCCATGACTGATTACATATGAGGACAACATATAGGACTTATTACGTCCAAGCAACTTGCGTACTACACCAGGACTCTCTATTTACGCTCGGATAATCTGTCTCAATTCCCATGTGAGATCTCATGCATCTGTGTCTTATGGTGTCTTGTTATCTTCTAATATAGAAACACATTAGGACCGCTTACATCCAAGGATAGCCTACGAGCTTCGCTAGGACTGATTACATCCGATGATAACCTACAGGATTGATTACATCACCAAAGAAACCTATATATCCAAATATGCTAGAACTCATCACTCCCTCTATCGAGGGGTCTCGTTTTGGATCACACCAAGTCTTTCTCTGAATTAATCGAACTTCACTCTGGATAGAGGATTGGTCAATACATTCGTTATATTCTCGTTTGCTTCCAC
Source organism: Pseudotsuga menziesii (assembly GCA_001517045.1). Taxonomy (NCBI): domain Eukaryota; kingdom Viridiplantae; phylum Streptophyta; class Pinopsida; order Pinales; family Pinaceae; genus Pseudotsuga; species Pseudotsuga menziesii. Next base: position 1,204,965 of record LPNX010911559.1, on the reverse strand, counting down.
ATACGGGAGATTTACTACTCTTCTCTTCACCATATCCCTAATATAGTGGAACTTGATCTCAATGTGCTTCGACTTGTCATGGAACACTGGGTTCTCTAATAGCTTCGCACAACTCTGATTGTTGCAAAAGATACAAGTTGCTTCTAACTGTAGATCAAACAGATCAGAAAATAGCTTTTGCATCCATACTGCTTCACAACTAGCCGAGAAAGTGACAACATACTCTGAATCGGATGTACTCGACGCCACGCATGATTGCTTCCTGTTAAACCAGGAGATCATGCAAGATCCCAATCTCAAGCAACAACCTAAGGTGCTCTTCCTATCAGTGGCGATACCTACGCAATCCGAATCAACATAACCGTGCAGGTTAATCTTCTAATCCGCATCATACTTGAGCCCATAATCCACTGTACCCTTTAGGTACCTCAAGACATGCTTTATAGCAACTAAGTGAACATGTCTCAGATCCGTCAAGAATTGGCTCAGGGTGTTCATAGCAAAGCATATGTCTGGTCTCGTATTCATCAGGTACATCAATGAGCCAATCATCTGGCGATACATCGTGGCATCAAATGACTCTGATGAAGCATCACACAGAAGCTTCAAGTTCAATGCCATAGGTGTGGTTATTGCCTTGTAGTCCAGCATTTTGAATCTCTTCAAAATCTCCATTGTATACTTTCCTTTAACAAGGAAAATCCCATTTGCACACTGCCACGGCTCCATTCCTAAGAAGTAGTGCATCATCCTTAGTGCTTTCATTTCAAACTTAGTAGCAGGTCTCATCTTTGCATCTTCAATGAGTTTTTCCTCTGCAGTAAGGAATAGGTCATCGACATATAGCAGGAGCATCACTGGTCTTCCGCCTTCAATCTTGAAGTAAAGGTTGGAATTCGATTTACTTTTAGTAAATCCTAGGCTCATCAAGAAGCTATCCATCTTGCCATACCATGTCCTTGGTGCTTGTTTCCATCCATACAAGGCCTTCTTCAATTTGCACACATGAGTCTACATGTCATGTGTCTCGAATCCCAGTGGTTGTTCTACATACACTTCCTCCTCGACAACACCATTCAAGAATGTTGTCTTGACATCCATTTGGTGTATCTTCCATCTCATAATGACAGCCAATGCAAGTATAGATCTAATGGAAGTGTACCTCGCTACGGGTGCAAATGTCTCCTCGTAGTCTATGCCTTCTTTCTATGAGAAGCATTTATGAATCTTGCTTTGTATTACTCGATGTTTCCATCTGCAGCATGATTTTATCTTGTAGATCCACTCTGAAGTCATGACAGACTTCCTTTCCGGTCTCGAAACTATCTCCCAGACATCATTCTTCATAATCGACTGATATTCCTCGATCATGGCATCCTTCCATTCTTTCTTTTATGCAACTTCTTCATAGGTGGAAGGTTCTTTGTCAATGCTATGACACAACAAGGCCACATAGTTGAAGTCTTTGGTATTTTCCTTTCTCTATGCATTCCTTGTGAAGCGCCATACCTTTCTACTTCTTGTATGAGCTCATGTGCCCATGCTAGTTTCCTCTTGTGGGAGTCCTTCTCATAAAGTGTCTCTACAGGCTCTTAAGGTTCTTCCATGTCATGATCTTTATGGTCTTCTGGAATTGCTTCTACAATTTTCGTACCTCGAAATCTCATTCCTTCAGGTTCCTCGACCTGTTCAATAGGTAGCCTCCTGGATCTAGAGTATGTCGAGTCCTCATCAAAGGTTACATCTCTACTGATGTCAATCTTCTTGAATCCTGAGAAATATATTTTGTAGGTCTTTTATGTATCACTATATCGTACAAATATACCCTTCCTCCCAGAAGGATCAAGATTGGTCCTCTTCTCCTTTGGGATATGTATGTACACTGAGTAACCAAATATTCTGACATGGTTGACTTCTATTTTCTTTCCTGAGAAAGCCTCTTCAGGAATCTTTTTGTCAAGTACTCGATGAGGATTACAATTTTGTACATACACAATTGTCCTTGGTGTTTCCACCCAAAGGTGCATTGGAAGATCCTGGTCATGTAGCATTGCTTTCACTGCTTCCATTATGGTTCGGTTCTTTCATTCAACAACTCCATTCCGCTGAGGATCGTATGGAGTGCTCAAGTCACTCTTAATCCCATAATCTCTCTACAGTTCCTTGAATTCTTCCGAGGTGAACTCTCTGCCATTATCTGACCACGGAGTCTTGATCTTCCTTTTTGTGTGGTTCGCAACCTAGGCTTTGTATTCCTTGAACTTACTAAATACTTAATTTTTCCCTTTCAAGAAATATATCCAAGTCTTACATGAGAAATCATCTATAAAGGAAACATAGTACACATACCCGCTTAGTGAGTTGGTAGACATGGGCCTGCATACATCTAAGTGTACTATCTCCAGTATTCCTTTAGCTTTACTTTCACTGCTGGGAAATGTCTTCCTTGCATTCTTTCTTTGTGCACATCCTTCGCAAATTCCTTCATGCTTTGTCTGGATTTCTGGAAGTATTGAGAATGCTTTGCTTGTAATCGGTAGTTCCTTGTAATGCACATTTGCAAGCCTTCAATGCCATAGTTCACTTGGTTCTATTGCCTCATGAACCAATGCTTGTTCAGGTTGTCCCTTTATTTTGTAAAAGCGTCCTTATTCTTCTCCAATCATTGTTGCATCATCTATTGTCTATCCTTTAGGCCACATTAGAACTTGGCCATCAACAAATGAAACTCTCATTCCCTTTGCATATAGTGCAGAGATGGAGAGAAGATTCTTCTTCAATCCTGGAACATATAGCACATCCTTCATTAGTAAATATTTTCTGGATTCTAGCTTGTATGAAGCTTCTCCACTTCCTTTTATGGGTGGGGTATTGATAATCATCCCCAAGTTTCACCAAGTGAGGTGACTCATGCTTCATCATATTGACGAGTGATCATTTGTATCATGTCATGTGTTTAGATGCTCCACTATCCATAAGCCAATCATTGCTTCCATGTGAGATAGTGCATGTGAGTGTTGAGATTAGCACATACTCTTCATCTGAATCATCCTTCTCTCTTCGGAATCTTTTGTTTGTTGGTTCATCATCTTCGGCGGTATGAGCATGATGTCTCTTCTTCCTGTTGGGACAGTCTCTTGCAAAGTGTCCCTTTTCATCACAAGTGTAGCATTGGATGTTGGAAGGATCCTTTCTGAACTTCTTTTTTTTCTTGTCCTTCATCTAGTTGTGATGGCGGTTCTCCTTCTTCTTATAGTTCTTCCCGGTGTGAACAGTGAGAGCTTGATCTTCAATTTCTCCCATCTTCTCTTCTCTTGTTACGAGTCGATCTTCTTCTTGTGTGCATTCTTCTCAGAGTCGGGTGAAAGAAATTAGCTTCCTTCTTGCACAAATTCCTTGAATGAATGAGTCCCATGATCTTGGGAGGCCATTCAAGTTAGTCATCACAATCTCTCCTTCTTCTACATTTTCTTCAACTACTGCAATTTCTTCCTTGATTTGAGCAACCCTTGTGAAGTAGGATTGTATAGTCTCTGAGTTCTGTATCTTCACATTCTTCAGTTGGTTCCTCAATGTCATCTTCTGTTTGATGTTCTTACATTCGAACAAATTTTTCAAAGCATCAAATACTTCCTTCGATGACTTGAAGGATGACACATGGGGGATGAGCTGATCCTTAATGGAATCTACAATGAGTCTCTTGGCTATAACCAAGTTCTTCTTATGAGTAGCCTTAGCCTCATCTCCCTTTGGAACTGGAACTTCTCCACTGATGTACTGATCCAAATCATTGTCTTCAAGAATCAGGGAGATTTTGTACTTCCATACTCGAAAGTTATCAGCTCCTCCAAGCCTGTCCTCAAGTTGAGTATGGTGAGTCATCTTTTCAAATGAGAACCTCAAATGGAAATAAAAAAGATTTGGATCTTACCGATTTGAGATGTCCGACCTAGTTCTAGAGTTGGATGTCTTAAGGTAAATATTAGAGAAACCCTAATTTTCCAAACATTATGTTTGGACAGAAATATGCACCTCCTTGAGGCGAGTTGCTCAACAAGGTCCTTTTCTGAAGACTAAGGTGGGAAGCCTTTGAAACTTGATGCGCTAGTTTCTCTTGGCACCAGTGTCAAGGTAAAAAATGATTATGCTTCCACCAAAAGATGCGCCCCTCTAGGGCGAGTTAGCCTAGCCCTCTTTTCTTGATGATCTGTGGAGAGAAGACCTTGAACTAGGAATCCCTAGTTTTTGTTGTTGCACAGTGCCTTCTTTCAGAGAGGCTCTGATACCATGTTATTTTTTCTTATGTAATTAGCTTGATAAGGATATTTATATGAAAAAATAACAAGTACAACAAGATACACAAGATAGACCAGATACACAAGACACAAATATTTTCACCGAGGAAACCATAAAGGAGAAAACCCCACAAACTTCCTCAGAATAGTTATGTCACAATGACTGTATAAAAATATGATCAAACCCAATAAGAATAATTCTTATGCAGCTATATATCTCTCCTCCTCTCTCTCTCTCCTCATGCGAACTTGAGTGAGTGAGTGTATAAATGAGGGAGGGTGCCTCCCTATGTATACCCTTTAAGCGACTAACCTAATACATGACTAGGACATACCTCTTACCCTAACAGGGTCGACTTCTCCTATAAATACTCCAAAAATGATGGTACATTGGGGACTATTGCCCCGACTTACAACAGAGGTTGTACCTCAAGGTCCATACACATAATGACATCCCAAAAGGAGGAAAGCACATCTCAGATGGGGGTACAACAACATACAATGATAATATACATCAGAATATCTTCTGAAGTTACAAATACATCAACAGCTGTCGTGGCTTCTCTTCCGTCACATCTTCTCTTCCATCACAACCCTTCTTTCGTCGCAGCTTCTCTTTTATGTCTTGCAACCGGATTCTTTATCTTCCCAAGTAGAATTCTGGACGAATTCTGCTTTAACTTTTCCTAGGGACAATATTGGTCCACAGGGAACATGCATTAGAGGAAATTTCAAATCAAAATGGGCCTCCTAAAATGAACTAATAAAATAATAGTTAAAATAATAAAATAATATTTATTAATTTTGGAGGAAGAAAATTAAAAAAACTACGTTTTTGTTTGTATTTTTGACATATCTCCCTGTGTTTTTACTCAAATTTCGATCGGGAGAGCTCGTTGGATGTAGAATTAAATTCTGCATCCAACGAGTACCCACTCGGCATACTTTACTAACAGTTTTCTCCTGATCAACTCCTCTCTGAGGGTCTGTGACAGCAAGAACTTTTTGCAGCTCTTTTAAAGCATTCTGATTCCGCAAGAGTTTCATACAGCTCTGCAAGAAAGAAGATAGTGTACTTACTTTATCCGTCGAGGCCTCTTGTGGCTGCGAAACCTGCTGAGGTTGTCGCGCAAGTACGTCTCCGGCGCCAGGGTCAACAATATCACACTGGGCCTCCTGGACTGGGGCTTGGTCCTTCGGAGGGTCAAGGACTGAGGTTTTCGCGGAGGCCTTACGTGCGCACACCGCGACAGGTTGCTTTGGCGTGTTTTGAATATGCGTCATAGCTCCACTCCGAGTGACCACATTGAGGGCTGCGGCAGGTCTTTGCTGAACGAAAATCAGCTGAATATTTGGGGTAGGGCCACGGTTGTTCTCCTGAATCTTTGCGAGGAGCTGGGGGCACTGTTCAATCACGTGGTCCACCACACGGCAATACCGACAGGTTGTAGTGGGATTCCGACAGTCGCGAGCCAAGTGGCCAGCTTGGTTACAGTTGTAACACACAACCTAGCCTCTACCTCTTCCGGTCATTCCACCAAGGCCGCGGCCGCCAAAAGCACCTCTTCCGGAGGCGCCGCCACGGTAACCATAACCATCATTACTCTGGGCTTCATTGTGTACTCGGTACGCGTCAGAGGTGCGCTCTCGCATAAGGTCGTAGCTACGACACTCTTCTTCGTTATGCCCTATGGACTTACAGAACTGGCAGTAGGGGTTTTTGGGAACTTGAACATATCGCTGAAGAAGATGGCAGTGCTCAGGGCGATGCTGGCCAGAGGTTCGGCAAATTTCACAATATAGAACACCGGGAGTGAATTGGTTGGGCGCGCCCGTATTTAGGTAGGTTCTAGCCACGGGGCACTGGTCCCTATCGTGACCCTCGGACCGACATTTCGTACACCAGACCTCCTCTCGACTGGTTTTAGCTTTCTTCATATCGCGAAGCTCCAGATCCATCGCTGCCAGCTGCGCTTGGATTTGGGCAATACCAGAATCGTCTCTGACGGGGGCGGTTTCTAGCTTCATTGCAATTTCCAGAGCCTCTTGCTGGTCAGCAACCTTCTGTTGCATGAGCGAAGTTCTGATATGCGGCAATAATGCGGCGATAAACCATTCCTTGTGCTGCGCAGGACTAATGGTAAAGCTGACTTGGTCCAGTAGAACTTTGAATCTCTGATCAAAGTCCCACACTGATTCGCTGCGTCGCTGTTGAATCTCTTTGAGTTCCGTGATGCTCTGCGATTCTGATTTCGGTTTCTTAAATTCCTTAGTGATGGCTTCCTTGATTTCATCCAAAGTGGGGTGCTGATTACTAAAGA